>UXSR01005666.1:12803-40097 GCA_900604375.1 Mesocestoides corti
CAACCTGAATACCACGGAATCGCATCACTGCTCCAAGTAGCCTGGCTTCTTTGGTCCATCCACAAATAGCCTATTGAACAAACCCTAAAACAACGCAGCAATTGCGAAACTCGGCCTTGTTTGAGGCAAACCTACATGCAAACCTTGATTCTGCCACTCTGGATTGCTTTTAGTTCTTTTATATTTCTGAAATGGGTGAAGTTAATGACGGCTTAAGTACTCGTGAAAGAGTTTGCTGGGTGGACTACTGCACACATTGGATGCACATATTAGTAGCGGCAAGTTATAGTATGTGAATTGAACATAGTTGGTCTTGTATAATCTTGGAATAATGCAAAAAGCCATTTTTTTCCTACTCATAGGTACATCATCATTACAGCGAATCCTTTGTTTTGAGTGCTGTCATCGCAAATCTTCAAAAGTTTACAAGCATCCTTCTGGTAATGTTGCTTTCTTATTTTCAAACGACTAATCCCCATTCTTTAATAATGTGTACTTTGTCTCTAAATATCCATCCATGGTAAGCAGTTTAACAGTAATCTCTAAGAGGTAGATGGGTCACCTCACGTGTTTTCCGAAGGATTTAAATTCGACTCGATTGAAATTCACTCAGGTTTTAAGTTCGTTGCTTTTCTCGCATCGACTTCTAGAGACAGCATTATCAACTTCGAGTCTCTATATCACTTACCAAACCAGTCTTACTTACTTGCTGCGCACCTTTTTAGATTTATGCTCTAACTGGGTAAGCCCCGCATTGCCCACTTGTCGTTATAACTTATTGTTTATAGTTTAGAATGTTTTTTAAAGGTTTATTTTTCTGATCTTCCTTTTGATCCGCAAGTTATCGACATTGGTGTGTGTTTGCCTGAGCAAGAATCAGGACTCAGTAAAAAATCACTTTTACACGTATTGGTGGTCTTTCCTTGTGGTCAGCTATATTTTGAGCAAATTGAGCGATAACGTGGCCGCCTAGCATGCGGAACTACTCTGGAGTTTGTGCCGCTATGCAACGTTGACTGTAGACGTTATGGCTTCGCTAGAATTTGGCTTGTTTCCAGGAATGGGGTGAGATTTTGGATCAGATTCGGCGGAGTATCACTTCGGTAGTCATCTGTTTGTGTCCAAGTTGAAAGCAAATACAGGTCTCCTCGTGACTTACCCACTCAATGGGGTTGGTGGACTAATGTGTAGGCAAAAGATTGGATGCCAACATAATGCACGAATAACAGCCTGTGATTAGACGGGCATGCGAGTCAGCGCGCAAGATGTGAAGCTCTAGTCGAAATGCCAAACTCCCATGCAATTCATTTTTGGGTAATTATTGGCTTTCACAAGTCACACGAGCACATTCCAGGCCAAAGCAAAGTCGAGAGGTAAACCGTCGTACTGCCAAGAGTGCCGGTCACAGCCAAGTTGGCTACAGTAAACTTCTCTTCAAATAAGGTGCTCCTAACTACTGATTAGTCACATAAGTTATCTTGAAATGGTCTTAGATGTTATCTTTGTTTAGGTTCATCGCGATTTGTCCCCGAATTGAATCATTACATTATTATCGTTTCCTAGAGGTCTTGAGGATTATGGATAACCCATCTGTTAATCAAGATTCTGGCGAGGTTTCAAGTCCTTTACATTGTCGTCTATTCTGGACACGATTGTTGTAATATTGCGTGTAGTTTTAGCGGTAGATTCTAACCTCTGATTTGTTCATTTGCTTAACATTGGTTGGGTTTTGGACATCGATGATTAAGAATACTAACTCCCATACCTCTAAATCCAGCCGTGTGCAATTACTGTTATTATTCGGCAATCAGCTTTTACTCCTTTGTTGCCTCTGCCTCCTTTTGCTATCCCGATTGAGCTATTCAGGTGTGTTTGAGTGATCTGTGCTGCTTACAATGACAGGCAATGGTGAAATTCACTCATCACATGGTTTCGTGTAAAAATATTAGTCGCTTTTTGCAGACGATACGTCTAGTGTGACAGTCACAGCATCGTTGTGTTTGAGATGCCTACTCAACCCTGTCACCATGCTGGGCATTTTCGAATAGCGCTCAATAAAGTTAAAGTGGGTGAAATGTGAATGGCTATCGCAGGAACATCAAGAAGAGCTGGTAAAAAGCGGCCCATCGGTTTTTGATGCGCCCTCATCCCGGTCGAGCCCTTACTGGGGCTGTGTGATTCAGGAACATGCATCCTTCAAAATATTAGCTTTTGCAGCTATTTCCGAAGAATCTAAAGCATGTGACCAAACTGGAAATCGGCACCACGAATGACCTTCAGAAAAGGGCGCACTGTTGCTTGCAGACTAATGAAAGGTTTCCTTGTATAATAAATAAAGTAACTGTTGTGGTTCAGTTATTGTTTTGTAGCCGAAAGCTACAATCAAGCCCATGTATTCAGGTTACCGCCTTGAAAACTTTCCAAAGTTTCTTACAGTTCATTTCTAACTTTAATTTACCAAATGCCCCAGCGTTGATGTGCGGTTTTGGAGATACCGACTGTGGTTTCCCTCGTTTTCCTTTCATCTTAATTTTGGCGCCATTCCGAAGCAGTCAGAAGATCCGCGTTTTTGAGCTCACTCCCTCCAACCTCCCCCCTCCCCATGCCAGACGTGAGAGTGGCTGTGTGTGTTGGCCGGCCCTATTTAACCCACCCTCTCTTAGCCTTCGCTCTGGATTAGACTCATTTGCTAATAATGCAACGCAAGCGAGCACAGCTCTTGACACGTACATTTTTCCCAGCGAAGGCAAAGCCTCCACCTCGGAAGCGTTAACGAACCACCGACTTGCATCTCGCGTCCTCGCATTTAAGGTGCGTGTGTATTTTAGAAACATTCGGCGGCAGGTGGAGCGTGCGTATCCAGTCGGACTTACTTGAAGGCCTTAGCGGATCTGATTGTCATGCTCCACCCCATTTCGCCAATACTCACTTGTGAACTGTGGGAGGGTTTTTCCTGCGCTCTGCTCTCCGCACCTACCGAGTCGTTGCAGTTTATCCAGGACTCCGACGAATGGGAGTATGATCTCGTGAGTCACCTGTTTTAAAACATCCTCCCTCTGGAATTTGCCAACAAAATAAAGTGCCAAAGCACTTTCCTTCTTATTTAAACACAGCGTCACTCTTTCCTTCAACCACGTATAGGTTAAATTGTTTGTTTGTGCTAATTTTACCCCACCACATTTGCGTGTCGATGGATAACTCTCGCCATCACCCTCTGGAGCTGTTTTTCTGTTCGTACATAACTCGATTTCTCAACTTATTCAATTTACTGTATCAGCAAACACAGTTGCTAGGATATTCTGCGGATTTCGGTGTGGCTCGTATTTACGTGTCAGAGTTTCTATTAATCGAATGCAGTAAATTTTAAGCATGCTCCCTCAGGTGGAGCATCATTTACCAGCACTTGATCACGCAAATTCGGATTTGATTCCTCAGGTATTAGCTCCGGTTTTGGGGTAGGATTGATGGGTGTGCTGTCTCGCACTGTAAAACGCCCATGTAGAAGCACTCTTGGGAAGGAACTTTGTCAAGGCTTTCCAGGGATCAGGGAATTATGGCAGTTATCAAGTTCGTTGCTTGTAAACCAGAAGAGCCAGTGAGGTTTGTGGGCCATCGAGCCCCATTGATGTGACCTTTGGCTCCCGCTTTGGTGTTCCTCTGTGGTTTTACACCGAAACTCCCGTTTCAGCGTAGGTGGTGACGGCCACACCGGCGACGATGACTGACCCGCCCCGTACACTTCGAGGTCGTAGTTGAGATGGCACATGCGCCTACAGGTCCCTTGCACCCCCGATTTTGCTCCGATTTCATCCGTTAGGTGTTCCCAGCTTGCATTTTGGCGATTTCGTCTGGGATTTGAGCGTACAGTTATGAAACCGACTTGATTCTCAATTTTGCTTAGAGAGTGGTTGCTTTGCTTTGAAAGGATTTAGTGGACCCTGTAAATACTTTTATAACTGTGTCTAGTCTCGCTCCATTTAATATCCCCAGAAATGTCCGAGCGATAACCTATGAAATTGTGTATTCTCACGTCGGGCATTAACCGTAGTTGATTTTACTTTATCTGCCAAACATTCGTATAAATTGCGTCTTGTGTTACACGATATCTTACGCCTACACATTCACAGCTATTTATCGGCTCCATTTTCTTTTGTAGACGAAAAACGTGATGGAACAAAAATTTCCACGGATGGTGGATTCAAACGAGGAAAGCTCCAAAATCGATTCCTAGGAAGTATTTGCGACCCAAGCGAACATTCTCAATAGTAGAATGATGTAATGTAAATATATTACAATTGATAACTAAAATGATGGAGTGTTGATAATACCTCAATTGTACTCAGTACTGTCATAACCTCGACTACTCCTAAGACCTTCAGTCATGAAGTTAACTCCAAAGCACTATTCCTAATGCTAGATGTAACGTAATTGTGATGAGACTTTAGTCTAATTGCATCAGCTTGGATACACGAAACCTGGACGGTAGCCGGTTAATTCTCGTGGTTCACACTTCATGAGAGCAGGGAGTTGTCATTTGACCAGATGGGAGTAGGTGTGTGTGAGAGAGTGATTGGTGGGTACCTACGAGCCCACTGGTAGTGTGGTGGATAAGTTCTGAAGCTATATGACGTGTGTGTGTGGGTGTGTGTGGAAAAATCAGTGCTCAATCGCGTTTGAATACCTATCCCAACAACATATCCTTTAGGCAACAGACGAAAAGTACAGAAGCTATGCTATTTTAATCGCGTGATTCATCCCCGATCATGGCCCAAGTTACTTCATTTGTCTGACATAATGCACTGCCTGCAAAGTCACATTCCAGAACCTAAAAAGTTGCTTACGTCCATTTTGTCGTTTTGTTTTGATTTTCAGTGCATTTAAACTCTCGAATGTCGCTTTGTAAAGTGGGACCAGAGCAGTGGTGGTGTGCGTGGCAATATGGAGGAGTGAGGGTTCGTCTGAGGTTCGTTCGAGGAAGACTGGTCGATGTGGGGTTTTGTAGAGCCTAATCGAGACATACGGCGGAAGTCTTCAGATTTCACTATGAAAGTTAATCTGGTGCCTGGCTCAACTAATTTATCAGCAGAGATTGGTCCTTTTAGCATTGAAAAATGACAAATAGCGTAAATTAGGCTAAGCAGTAAATTATTGTAACGAAGTGCAAGTCGTGAAGAAAATAGCCTTCAAATTGTTGTGTGCTGGGTATATTAAAACCACTTTGTCAGTAATCCTCGGTCTTGCCTCGTTGTAGAACCGCTGGCTCCTGTCTGTCTTTGACCGCGTTGGTTTGTCGAATGACTGCGGGCTTACTCAAAGAGCAGGTCTAGCAGAATGCTGTAAACAATCAAGTACTCTGATGTAAACAATCGCCTTATCAGCTCACTAGTGGCTACAGAACTTGACTTCAACTTCTCGCATTGGCAAGGTTAAGATTGACGCAGGACATCGCGAAGGTCTCATTTAGCTGCCGAACTCATTTGGGAGACTCCACATAATTACACATGAACAATTTGTATGTGAGGACCTGAGGCGACATTTCGGGATGTATTCCAAACGCCACCAGTGGTTTAAAAAAACACAGAAGACATCACATTTTCTGTCCCTAAATCCTGCGTTCCCAAAGTGATTCAACAGTTGCTGCTTCGTTCTGGCAAATGAACCCATGATATCTGATTGTTATTGTGGGACTACCTGTAGAAAGCAAAAAGAGCGCCAATTAGCGCAATTGTCATGAACGCCTCCAAGCAACTGACTGCATGTGAATCATTTTACCGTGTTTTAATAGCGGCTACTTGCTCGAGGTGAAATATTCGCAAGCGACCAAAAAAACAGATAACTTTGGCCACATTTCATGCGGCATGTCCTGCCTCGGGCATATTTACGAAATCCCAACATCTTATTTGGCGAAATCGTAATGAAATTCTATAAGCATCTTTGCGTGTGTAGTGGGCATGCAACTGAGTAGACCGCAACCCCGGAGATGATTGCAACTTAATTAAGCATATCAACAACTTGAGTCTATTACTTACTACGCCCCAATATTGTAGGGAATCGTGTTGATTCACGTTCATCAGCTCTGTCACCCTATTCTCCAACTCGGCTCCAATTTTTACAGCTAGCCCCTCAGTCATGTTCGACTGGCTGCTCATTCACCCTTGCGCATGTACCACCACTACCCTCTTTATCCATCTGACTATTCAGACATTTGTATTTTTATTAGTTCATCCAGACTGCATTGGTCATGCAGCACCCTTAATACACGCGCCGATACAACTTGGTTGAGCTACCTAGTAGACGGTTGTGCTTCACCTTGGGCATCACGTACCGTAATCGGTCTAGATGCAACATGCCATGGCTCTCAACAGTACACAAGTCAGTTAAATGTCTTTAGGCTTTAAATTGGTATCCAAACTTCCCGCAATGAATCTGTCCATCCAATTTCGAAATGTGCTCTCATGCCCGTGTCAAAGCGTCCTCCGGTTTACAGAAGGCGCGGGCCACACGCGCGCAAACAATCGGGTGGTCTCAGACCTCACCAACCAATCACTTGGCTGATTGGATGTGCTGGCGTGATTGCGCTTGCACGTTCACTCGCGTGGCAGTCATACCGCGCTGTCAGCTGATAATACCTGCCGGGAATGTTCGCCTTTCAGAAAGCGCAACTTCGACATCGACTCGTTACCTTGTTAATCCTGGTGGTCCCCTGGGTCGTCGGACATCCACTTGCCCCGGTGACTAGGCCGCAGTCCAGGAATGAGTGTGCACCCGGCTGGTTACCCATACTTTTCGGATGTTTGTTCCTCTTTGCCACGTGGATGTCGAATTGCACGCTTTTGGGCGGTGTTTTTCAGGTCATGGGAGATCCTGGCGTAGTGCGGGTGGCCTACTACTTTGTTGGATCACAAACTATTGCTGCCTTGATCTACGCCACACTTAATCTCCCACCAGGCCTGGTTATTCTTTTTTTTGGTGAGTTATTACAGTTCACTTAACAAGGTTCACTTTGATACGATGGTGGTCGGCTGTAATTAGATAGCGGGAATACACTAGTTTTAACACTAAGTGATTGGATATTTGATAAAAAATAATCCAAGAGGTCCGTTATGCGTATCCGACCACTTCGAGTGGCATTTGTGCACAATTGTATCGCTTTTTGCTCATAGTGAGAGGGATTTCAGAAGTTCGTTGGAAGTCTACAAGTTTTGCCACTCGTAACATCCTCCGTAACCAAAAATGAGTTAAAAGCTGAAGAAAGAAATAATTACGTCTTGGAACTAAGAGCAAAGAATGGTTTTTGATTCAAAATCAAATTACATAATTTTGCAAAAATTAGTTCTTCCCTTTGACGTTCAGAACGACTTAGCTGAATGACTAATTATAAAGCGGCTTGTCAAAACATTGACGCGAAGGTTACGATGATGAAAAAAGGCCCGTCAGCCTGAGGTCGTGTCGCCGAAAACGCCACCAACTCGTCCTCATCGGCGTGTCAGTGACAAATGCATGACAGCGAAGGTTGCCATTGCCAACACACTAGATGTCCCAGCGTGTTTAGTTTGATTAATTTTAACGGATCGATTTCATTCGGCAAACATTCTACGCAACGTTCTCTAAATTACCTTACCAAGCGAAAAGTTGAGAAGGTATTTCAGTCAGGCAGAATCCGAAAAATTCTGTAGAAATTCGTTATCTGAACCACGGCCTAACTTTATCGTTACATGCTTGAAAAATTGTAATTTAAAATAATGATCCACCACGGTAAAATAACTTCCGTTAATTTGCCAACAAGTCAATCATTATGGCTTAAAAAGATCGCCGTTAGCTCGGTAAATTCGTTAAATTGCAATTTTTTGGGACATTGCTAGTGAATGTACATAGGCTGAAATAAATTGGACTTAAAAAGATGTGTTTAATCAGACTTTTTTGATGCCTGGCGTGTGTTCTTAAGGCACTTAGAACTCCTTCTTCTCAACTTTCTCTTTATTAATCAGCATGCAGCGTACTTTCAAGTTAAGTACTTTCTATTAACAAGATAACTGAGCTCTTGAGCCAAAAATTAGAAAAAAAAACACTTCACAAGTGTGTTTGTTTTATTCCTTTAATAGATGACTTGGCAACGCTCAGTGCCCCTTTTAAACTTGGTGTTGCTTAAAACAATTCAGGGTAAAACCATTTGCAGGATTCTTTTGTTCAGACTGAAGAGTGAGCTACTTCTTTCGACAAGAAATGGAAAATTGGATTCTGGATAACAGTCGACGTAGGAAAAACCCCGGATAAGACAATACGACCACCACTACCCTTATTGAAATTTGGTCTTTATCCTAAAATGTTGTTAATTTTAATGGGGTGATATTTCATAGTTCTCCATGGCGAGTTGTAATATCCAATGAATCATAAATACTCAATATTGTTGTGCACAATACAATAGGAAGAGCGCCGCTTTGTCTCCAAAGCCTTCATGTCTGGCTAATCAAATTCGTACCATTCTTTAACATAATAAATATGACCCCATGACGCCAGAATCACTCATGAGGAAAAATAAGGGATTTAGCTGGGAAGTCTCCAGAAATTGTTCCCTCTGACCGTTAATTTCTCAGATCTGCGGGAATCTGCTGCGAAGGCAAAACTAATCTTCTGCACATTCGATTGTGTTGTTTTTTTATATCGTATAATTAGCTGACAATTATTTAAAAGTGCTGTGAGCCAATATGATCTTAAAAAAGATAATTCGAAATAGAAAAAAGATAAAGCAAACCTTTTGCCATGTTGTGTTATACGAGCTTAGTAAAAGTATGAATATTAAAACTGCAAAAAATATTCAGTTGCAGTTGGATCGTGCTCCTGCTCTAGGAATAGATGGAAAATAATTAAATCGACTTCAAAATGGGGATTTAATCGAAGTGGCAGACTTCGCTCTGGGCGATCCGCCGGCATCGATTTTAAGTTTATTTGTATGTTTGTAAAGTAAACACAGCTTACCACTGAGGAGGTTGCTTAGAGCCTGGATGTTGACAAATCGACTGCATTCCACCATTTAATGCCACTTGGATACACTTCAAAACACTATATGTGGATTCTGCAGATTTTGACAGAACGAAAAAAACTGATTCGTATTTTCACATCGATTTATATCGTCACCCGTCAACGAAATAGACATTTTTGGACGTGAAAACTGGAAATGTCTAACAGCATAACAGGGTAAGAAACTTGAAGCATGAAAGTGAAATGGCAGGATCTAGAGTGAAAAACCAATCATATCAACTGCAAACGCTATGATATGTCTGGTGGGATTACATAAGTATGATGTTTAAAAGGCTTTTTCCATGTGGCCTTAAAATAACCGTGGAGATGTATTGTTTGTGGCTCACTCAACTCGATGTTGAAATCCATGCAAGTATGCAAATTTGGTCAATGGAAAAAGTATCATGGTTTAACCACGACAAGGCTTGACCACATATCGGTCAACAGACAAAGTCGCCTCCAGTACCTATCGTATTCCCTTTGATCTTGCCCTCTCAGATTTCCATCCGTTTCATTTCCCTCAAAATTGAACGGCAAAAACTGATTTAAGGGACGCAGTCAAAAGCCACTTAGAGACATTCTTTGAAGCGATACCACTCGTTATTGGTTAAAAACACTTAAATCAGTGTTAAAAGTTGCATTAGCTCCAAAAAATACAACATTATTTTGGTTTTCCTTAGAGACAATATGCTTGAATTGGGATTTACGATGGCGAACCTTAACAACCAATTCAGAATCTGAATTTCGAGTCTCCATACCTTGTTCGTTAATTAATTTAGTTTTTAAATTAACGGCAGGTGATCACTGTTCTGTCATTAGAGACTGCGATTCAGATTCGAAGCAAAGTTTATTCAATGCGTACTAGGACATAAAAATAAACCAAATCTTAAATGTGGAAAACCCAGAGTGACTTCCTCAATGATCCTAACCAGAATACGCCTTTAGAGTTTGCGTAATTGGCTTATGTTCTACTTGAATTTAAAATCCATCTAGATTATTACTAACCTAAGAGACGAGTTTAGCTAAAACGTTGCGTATCCACCATGTAGAAAATTGCTCCACAATAAGACAATTTGGGTAGAGCAACGGGGATTTGTAAACAAATTTTGTAATGCAATTACCCTAGACATTTCACTCAAATAACGGTTAGTCTTTAGTAAATTAATTTAATAATGAAAATTTGCCATCCCTCAATGCTGGATGGCCCCCTGATTCTTGTTGCACCTGATCACAAATCACTTACACTAATGCAAAATAATTCTACTCATTTTGGTACGCATCCACAAGCATTGGTAACTCCGTATTAATTTAATTGCACATCTGATCAATTTAACTTCGAATGATGTATAAAACACGGGGTTGGAAAAACTCGTTTAATGATCAGCGGTCAAACTTATATCTAGTGATTACTGTGCCGTGATCATTTCAGCTGTCGGCACGCAGCCACAACGCAGAGATGTGATTGTTTACAGATTTACATACTACAACTAAAAAATAGTTTTTAATAGGGAAACTTATAGGATTAAAGCTTGGTCAGATTGAATGCTTTGAAGAGTCAAAATCGGTTACCTGCATTCTAATTTGATGAAAATCTCTCCAAGTGAGATTTACAACATGTCCCATTTACTAAGCCTATAAACCACCCATGACTTGGTTCTGCCTGAACGATATTACATATTAAGAGGGAACGATCTGGTGGAACATAAAGATCGCGACGCAACCCCACACACTGCATTTTTCTAAAAGGACCCCTGACAATGCAAATCAGGCTAGTCATTCTGAGGACTTTATTCGGCAAATAAGAGAAGGGTATGTCTCGGGGGAAGTCTTATTCCCATGGTAACAACCTTGGCTACAAAGCCCTCATTGCTTACATTATGTGGTTCTTAAGCAGACTAACCGCAGCTTACTTAAGTGTACTGCAGGAATTTCGCCGAAGCATATTCAGATTTTTCTCCAGAATTTAATGTAAGACAATTGCCTACGGCAGCATTGAATTGTTTCGCAATCGGGAGCACCCCGTGCCTTTTCACCCCGTGCCTTTTCACAAAAATCTTGTATCTATTGAAGCGAAACCAACCCGATTGGGTGGCTTGTAGCACAGATTGCAACGTCTAGTAACGAATAATGATTTAATTAGGGGAAAAAATTGATACTTTCATTTTGATCAACTAGGCTTCCACTAATTTGCTGCCAGCCAGGGTCAAAACAGACCTAAATGCAGCAGCTGTAGTCTCCTTTGATTTCCCATTTGATATTAATTTCTCTAGAGTCGCCCAGGCTTTATGGGGGAGTGAATCCAATCTGTACCCCACAAACTAAATCTTGGCTAAAAACTAATCGATGTCGGAGCGGGGGCAAAATTGTTAATTAAATTTTCACTAAAACTCTGAACGTTTAAAAGTGGCCATTGTTAAGGCAATGCACTTCTTAGGGTAATATTATATCACAAATACGAAATTTGCCTAACGGTACAACGCTGGCGTTAGGGAACCCCACAGCTACAAATAATGGTTCTGATGGCGCATGCTTTGTGTTTTAAATTATTTGTTAATGATTACCCGTTGAAGGCATTGAAATTTTGCTAGGCAGCTGAAGACGTTGAGGTCAAGTGAACGAAGAGGCGAACAGCGTTAGCGCATGTACTAGGTCCTCTGACAAACTTCCAGTTACTAGCACTCTTTTTTGTAGTTTAGAAGCTTTAACCAGACTTAGTCACTGAGATTTGGTGGAAAACAAGGGCTATAACATTGGTAGCAATGAGTAATATCCATTCTAACTAGGCGGCTGCAAACATCCTCGGCCTATTAAATGTACACCATGCACAAGGCATTTTCCCCATATAGACTGTCAGAGACGAAAAATGCATATACAGGGTTTTGTCCCAAAGGTTTTTAGAAATGCATCAGTGCGCAGACTTTATTTATTCCTTCGATTTTCGGTGTCCTGCCACTGATACGTAGTTGTAGGCTTCACAGCTATCCTCTCTGACAAGTTCGATACACAGGTCATGTGTATTCCGTATTTGGTGAGCAATAACTTGGTGATAAAACTTAACAAGGTAAAAGATATTATGGATTTGGCGCTTTTGTTTGCTACACTGTGGGACACGACCGTATGGTGAATCACCACGTCTGCTCAATTGAGAATTCTCATGAGGCCGACTTTGATTATATTGTTTTTTTTAGCTGTTTTTATTACCGTTGTGTATTTAAAACATCCTTCAATGAAATCTTACTTTTGAAATCTCCCCCCCCAGACTACAACAAAATTAATTTACAGACGAAGCAAACTCCCTCTCACGTAGCTTCTCTAGCTCTCAAGTATTTGTGATTTAATTATCGGCAGATCCGTGTTACCTGGTCCAATTCTGCTTTTCCAAACCACTTGATCTGTCGTTGACACAATAGGCAAGTCCAAATTAAGAGAGGACTAAATGGGGGAATGAGTTAGTGTCCGAACCTCTCTATAGTTCATATTTTCAACATAACGTCTCGTCAAAACAGCAAATTCAGCCATACAAAAGAATGGGCCATCAAAAATTAGGGGCAGACGTGCGCAGTTATGTTTGTTATGAAATGGCCTAAATTGAAACGAGCTTGACGCTGAAAATTATCAGTACAAAATTTAATCGATTGAGCTTTATGTGTTGGACATAAACTTTTGCAATCAATCATCAAAATCCTATTTCTTTGGAATAGAAATGATAAGAAAACCAGGAAAACGGATGTGGCACAAAATGAGGCCGTCGCCAATACTTTTTCAAGAAGTGAGTGACAAGGGTCGATTATCTTTAAAGAGCTAGAAATCACACCTAACTAACTCAATCCATTTCGTAAGCAGCTAGAAAGTACAATTAACAAAAAAGTGGCTGAAGTTTCCTAAACCTGCATCACAAAAAATTGTAGGTTTGACTAATTCGACCTGCCAACTGTGCATTTGCCGTTAAAACAGAGGTCGCGAAACCGAAAGCTACTGGGAGCTGTTTTATGCCGTGGGCCCAAAGCAACTTCTCTAGTGTTGAAAGGAGGGTTTGCTGAGGTCGCTTTCAATGCAATGTTTTTATTTGGCAACAATTAAATTTGAGTAAATTAGATTTAGGCTGGGTTTCACATTTGAAAGTGTAGGCAAGTACTTTGGTGGTATGGCTTTGGCCAGTTAATTGCTGTGAGTAAGCTATGCCCCGGTTAACTAACCCGAGGCATCATTGAAGCAATACACACCGGTGAGTGGTGGGACAATTTACCGAGATCGTAGAATATTTGGGATAAAAATATACAAAAAAACCTGAGGTTGATTCGTCTCGTGTAATAAGTTGTAGTAAAGACACGCAGGGTTATTTGGAATTTTATTTTAAAAATGGTCTAAATCACTCATTTTGTGGGCAGAGTGTTTAAGGACTATTGTAAAATACTTGAACACAAGAGATATAAACTGTTAATGCTTAAGCCAGTTAACCGAACTAAGGTCAAATCTGTGACAAACACCAAGGTTCTAGTGAAGTCAAGCAGGCGGAAGCGCGTGTGGTGCCGGAAAGGCGAAGCAGCCTCCCACGGCACGGCTGTCACCGTCGACCACTACTTTGAGTATCGGTGCACGCAACCGATAGCAAGAAGGCGCAAATCAACAAAACGTAAATGGCCCTCGCTATACTCCCTATTATTATTTTACTGTAAATGCGTTTAACACAAGGGTTTCAAGATTCTTGTGGCACCCGTTCCCTTGGCTATGTTAACTTATGGATACACGCCCGAGTATGCAATATAAAGCTGCCTCGGGTCATTTGTTTTTTTTAGCATTCAAAGCGTGTCCGCTGTGTAGGCTTTTTGAAACCGACAATATGGCTGTACTGGCGGAACAACAACTCTTCGCAACAACGGTAAAGCTTTTTGCAACTTCCAACCAGAGACACTAGCCAGTGACAATTTAAACGCTGCTTCGAGACAAAACAAGTAGCCGCTTTGGCATCATAACCTGATGGTTCTACCAACTTTTAGAGCTCGTTCAGGCAACTAATACAATGAAAACCTTTAACTTGAGAAGACATTTTGAGGCCTTAAATAGGCTTTCTGTCAGGAGAAAACTATTTCATATGTTCACGAAAATGCACAAATCGAGAATTTATGAAGTGTGATAGGGAGGAGTTAAAGGCATGTTACATTGATTTAAAAGCGTAAACAAAAGTTTTATTTTAAAAAATGCCAGAGTCAGTGCCCTGTGGTGTTGACGGTGAGAACCGGTCACAAAGGTATTTCTTCCAAAAGCCATTTTGTATGTGGGCGACTCAGCGCTTTGAATTTCAAGCGAGTCCCGCATCGTGATTGCCTACAGTTTGACGCTTTTTTCCCTTGCGCAACAATTTCATAAGCCTGTATCGTGAGATTATCACAGCGATAGTCAAGATATATGAACACACCATCATCCCGTCATATACATGCCGGAAAAGCTCTCACAAGAGTAATGCAGCTTAGTACAGCGCAAAATTGGCTTATTACTCCCGCGTACAATTTATTTTCAGCAGATACTTAAATTCATACAACGCATTAGAGGTACGTTTGAACCCATCATAGCAGCTTGAGAATAGCATTCCAAATATAAATGTTGTTGACATGACTTTGGGTGAAGCCCGCTACTCTATGCCACTTGGAGGTGTCTAGCCGGAGGGCGAAAAATCGGAGAGAATGTCTGTAAGAGGATTTACAGCACGGAGTTGGTTTTGGCACCCGAACAGGGAATGCAAAAGGACGTTAAAAACTGTTTATGAAGGCTTCCATTTGCAATTCGCATTTGGGTTCTCAATCAACTCAACGATTTGTTATTTCGGAAATTAACGCAACGCGGCCTCACACTTTAGAAAATCACTTTCAAATGTGTTTTTGACTTGATCGATGTGATATCGTTCCTTCACACCAGCATTGCACCTGTTGCGGCTACAATTTAAACATTGGTCAATATTAGTACGTTTTACATTCACGAAAGGAATCTGTTTTTTGTCTCTTCAGGGTCGTCGAACGGGAACTCATATCTGGGAATATTTTGTTTCTTTTCGACTTACCTTGACTCACTGTTCTGCAGTTTATCGCTACTGCACTCCTTTTGCTCCGGTCTTGACTCCTACCTGCGACTCTCGCGTTCACGAGACCGTGAAGACACGATGGAAAATGCCAGCGCATCGACAACGCCTTGGCTGAAGGTCGGGACGCCATGGTTCGTCGCCGGTCTCCTGGCCACAGCGCAACTCGCAACCGGCGACCGTGACATGGCACGACTCACGGAAGATTGCAAAAACCAAGCCATGGTCGCTTTCACCAACCAGCTCGAGGCTGCTTGCGTAGTCACCGACCCCAACTTTCTGATTTTGCGCACGTTGGTCACATACGCATTGCCACTGATTGGATGCCTTCTACTCACAGGCCTCCAAGTTCGCTGCCTTCGTCAGCTAAAATTCGTCCCTTCTCGACACTCACTGGAGCCCAGTGTCAACTCGACGATTCGGAGAGACGTTACGCTGGAGACACTCGCTCCGATAGCCGAGGGAGGAAAACCAAATACTACCACTAATACCACCAAATACGAAACGGTGCATGAATGCCCTCGACACGGAAGGATCGCCTATGACTCCGAATCCGCAGTGTCAGATGATCGCCGGAACATTGACCACGATAAGCACTTTGCAAATCATGCATCTTCCGTGAACGCAAGCAAGTGGTTCCGAAACTACCGGGGGGAGCAGCTGGCGGTTGCAATCAACATGGTTTCGTGTATCGTCGCAGTCGGCGTGTGGTCACCGCTCATTCTTTCAAGCCTTGCTTACGGCCTTTGTCACACACCAGAAAACACGCAATATGTCAAGCAACCATTGTACCACATTCCTGGAATAGATTTATCAAGCTTTAGACCTGCACGATGTTTCATCCAAGTAGCCGCGTCGAGGCTGGCAGACTTCCGATGGTGGGTGTATGCTAGTACGGGAATGCTTCTGCCAACTGCTCTCTTGGTGATGGACAGAGACCTCCGTAAAGCTTGCTGGCGATCTCTTGGACTCAAAGCTCACTCACTTCCAAGAATAACCTCATTAAAACGTGGCAATTGAGTTTAAAGGTACTCACTTGGGGATACCGTCCACGTCAAATGCTATTTGTGCTCAGTACCTTGGTCCATTATTTGCTTTTCGTGCAGTCGTTGTGAGTAAAATATGATTATTGTACAAATTCATAAAATTCCAGGATCCCTTACTAAAACATCCCATACTTTTAAATTGTGTACCTTAAATACATTGCGTTAAATCAGGCCAGTCTTTCTTGATAACCTCTCATTCACAAAGAACGATACATTAATACCTACTATTTTTTTGTGGGTAAATAGTTCAATTGGTTTAAGGTCGAACGACGAACACGTCGAATTAATGAAAAACCGACGAATCGATTTTACCCGTTTGATACATTAACTGCATTTTTATGGAACAAGACAGCGAATTTATGTTCAAATTGTTCACTCTGTTTTTGCTTATCCAAGGGTCACAAAAGACAAAAAATTTCTGCGACATACCGATTTTGAGAGAGCACCGGATTTTACATGAAGGATTATTTACTACCGTTAAGGTCATAAAAACATTGCACTTAAAAGTCATATCTTGGTGGAAGTAATTCGTAGTTATAGACATTGTCTTCAAGACAATGAAATAGGACGTGGTAGGCTACTCTGAACACTCCTTTAAGAGCTGGACGACCGGCCTAGGTGGGCTACCGTCAAGCAAAATGGCAGTGCCGAGTTCGACGACCGCGTAGAATCGACTTCCAAGTTAAATGATTAATGGTGTGCTGATGACAGAACACGACCTGCAACTCCGTTTGGGCACAACATTAACGATAAGAGACCTACTGATCTACTGGAGTAGAACAACCAGCCGATGTGCCTGCACATAAATGTTCCTCGATTTATTATAATCTTTTCAAAGAACCACTTCTATTTGCAAACTAGCCGATTAGTCAAAGGATTCACAAGTACACACAAGAAATATACAAACTGTATTCATGGAACACTTGAACGCGCAACGAATGTCAAGCTAGAAAGCCTACAAAAAAGGCAGGGATTCGAAGTGAACTAAGGATTGAACAAGGCTCGACCATAGACGTGACTAGAGAGGAGCAGACGATGGACAGCTCATTAAAACGAGTAAATTTCAATGCGTAAGAACTGATTCCGTAATTATTGCATCGATACAAAAGCATTCTTTCAGTGACCCCATCAGTTGGGCACGCATAAAGTACACTGTTATATCGGACTGAATAAAGTGAAACAACTCATTTGTGCCAGAAGGAATTTAAGGATACCCCGTTTCTAAGAGGAAAATGAGTGAGCAAAATGAGTGACAATACAAGCACGATTTTAAGCAGTTCAGCAGGAAATCTGCAATGCGAATTCGCGTGCTGCCTTCATTCCTAATGAGAGCATTCTACATTTGACCTGTTACTACCAATCGCCTATATGAACAAACGGCACAAATAACATAAATTACAACAACGGAACATGGCAATAACCTTATTTCACACTGCAATAATAAGTTAGCCAAGTAATTGAATGAGTACAAAATGCTACCTTGTTTAAACATGGCCAAAATAATGCAGATCTAGAAGTTAGGTTTTATAGAATTCTTCGTGCTCCTGGCTACCGATCGGCTTGATAACTGCCTTGTCTGCAAGACTGACAAGCCATCCGGGTTCGAGGCCGTGGAATATACGCCAAGGCTCCTTTCGAATTGAGAGAAGATCTTTGAGAGGGCTGGAATCAATGCTGACTGGAGTGTAGCCGTACTTTTGGGCAAGCCAGGCCCGAGCATCTGCAATGTCTTCCGGACTCGCCAAGTAGCCGCGGTTCGCGCTGTTGGTGTAGTATTCGAGGGCGTCCTATTCGAAAGAGAATTAGACAACTCACGTCATACCTCACTCAAGCCGTGGTTAGGGTGTTTCATTATCCGCAAAAGCCTGACCATTTCGACTCGCTCAAATGATAACGCACATTTACTAAGACAGATAAGCACCCAAACCACCAATGTAACCGTTTTATTCAAATTCTACAGGCACTATTTACCTTGACCATACACCTGACACCTTATACGCAAAACCCACAAAAAACTTTACATTACAGAAAATTTGCGTCTGATTTCCTTTGTTAAGGTGCCAAGTACATGCACCTCTAGAACATGCCGTAGTAGATGGAAGCGCTGATAAAAGCTACAACATCAAAGAAAATTAACAGCTTTCCAATTCGGCAATCGAGCAAAATCAAACTGGCTTCCAGGCAGAGGTGAAATGATCGATTGACTTGTCAAAAGCTCAATAATGTGTCACGAATTATAAGCTCGCGCAACATTTGGAACAGTTGTTACAAATTTGTTTCTGATCCAAACTTGGCCGCAAATGGTCAAGTGTGATATCATAACCACTTAGAAGAGCCTAAAAAACAACATTTATCAGAACTTTTGAAGTAAGCTGAAGGTCATGATCCAAGAAAGTTTAAAATCTGAGCAGATAACATCTTATTACGTGCAAGAGACACTCGGCTCGGAATAAATTTTTGTCTAAAATATGACTGTGGTGGACAACACGTCTCGAGAAAACAAGTAGGCTGAAAGTTTTGTCACTCCATGAAATGTAAAACGAACTGAGGGACAGGTGATGCGAGTAGGCTCAAGAATATTACAACTCACGTGTGGAGGTTTCTTGCCACGTGGTATAGGAAGCCCCTTCTCAAAGAAGGAGTAAGGATCCGACTTCGCAAGGACCGAAAGCAAATCATAGTAGCGTGTTGTGATGACCCCTCCAGCCCTCTCGACGGCAGCAATAACCGCTTCACTAGCATACTGCACCTCGATATTAATTGACGTCACAAACGAATCCATGCCCTATGCGATCTTTATTAAGAAAAACCACGTCAGCATCATACCTCCTCCGTCAAGTGAAATCCATAATGTCTCTCATTTTCAGCATCCAGCCGAAAAAGGCCGGTATTGCATATTGTCGACATATCAATTGGCTGCGTGGGGTCGATGCGAGCCAGGTCGATCAGGCGCTGAACATCGAGAAGTGAAAGACGGTTGAGAGAGCGCCGAGATCTTAAAGTGACAAGGAGTAAAAAGACAAAACCAAGTTACGTACAAATGGTCCTCATTGTATGGTTCCGTGGGAACAGTTATGTAGAAAGGAGTCCGCTCCTTGAGAGTACCGAGGGGTTGCCAAGCCTGATATTGGCTCATACCTCGGTGACCAAGGCCCCGTTTTTTGCGTTGGAGACCATGGTATTTCTGAAAATAAACGAGCAGGATAGGTTGATGCGCCATGGGGGATATGTAACTGAAAAACTAAAAGGTTTCAACTTTGAATAATCTAATGCGTAGCAAATTCCTATGTCATGGGCAATTTTTGGAATGGCAGAGAGTAAACAAAGCTAAACTGCTTTCCTTTGCGTTGGAATTATTCTGCCACTGTTGCAGATAATAAACAATAAAGCTGACATAGAAAAATTGAAAACAATAGGTCATTTTAGATATTTTAACCAAGAGTAAAATGATCTACCCAAGAAAGTTGAGAAGACGGTGACGCAGGCTCAAGCTCATGTCGAAGTTCGTTAATAGAAATGAGTGAAATCGTCTGTACTCAATAAAAATTGTGGTAGAATTGGAGGTTATCATGCAAAAGTTCTAAAGTGGCAACAGCTAATCATTAGTTGAGCAAACAGGCTTGAAAGAGCCACCATTCGCTATCACGCAGACCATCTCTACTCAGTTTGGAAAGTCAAGCGATAGAAGTAGACCCAGAACACACAAATATTCAATGTCTCAAAAAAAAGATTGGCAGCCTCACCAAAACATCTTGAACTTGGAGCTCAAATCCAGGTTTTTTTGCCGTCAGAATAGGCAAAAAGCAGAATTTTTTATGTGAATACAAGAAAACACCTAACTATAGTTAAACGATGATTACCTAACAACTCAGTTGTATATTTGACCCACAGCTAACAAATAAGGGTCAAACTACACGACTTGTTACGCCTAAAGGCTAGCTACGAAACATTAAAATTTTGGCGAAATCAGACGCCACTATTTCTATAAGAGTAAAGAAATTAAAGCAAATCACGGCAAGCAAAACAAAGGTAAGTGTTAAAACAATCATTTTGGTAGGACGAAGTACTTCGACAGATGTAAATGAACCAGGCGCAAATTCATGGACTACATATAATCCAAATATTTAAAATAAAAGCAAAAGTTTACAGGCGGTTTGCTATATGGGAGGTCCTTGATATTGTAAGCCGAGACCGTCGGATAATTCCTCAGAGCTCGCAGCGCTTTTTCGATGCTTGACATGATAGTGGTTATACGCAGTACTAGCACGACCCGACTACATCTAGGAATGCTGCGCATGAATTATATCCCCTGAAACCATGATTATAAAAAAAAAGACAACATTCAAACATGACAGCGGGGTAGAACTCATTGCTGCGTTTTTGCCGAAAAGGTTTTTTTCTATCTTAAAACATTGTACTTCCAGAATATTGAATAATTCCACTTTGATAACTCTTTGGTATTAATTGCATTTTCAAAAGAAATTTTAAATCGCATCTTTCACCAGCCCTGTAAAAATGCCAGATTTTAACAAGTACATGTTACGTACACGCATAAGTAACATGGCAAAATCATTGTAATTGGCGGATTTTAGAGCATGCAAGTGGTTACGCAAGATAAGAGATATACTTTGGAAATAGCCATGGTTAGAATGGTCATTCATAGTATGGTTTATAATTCCAGGTGTAATTTTGTCCATTTAAAAATTAAATAATCCTTTTCCTAAATACGTACATCAGCAGGTTTCAAAATTTAAAAAAAGAGCAGAATTTCACTGCTGACATTAAACGATACCTAAACCGTGACTTGCAACTCTATTTTGGATTTTCCCATGCGCCTTGTCCGAGTGACTTGTACAATCAAAGTAAAATCAATAAAATTGGTATTTTGTCCCAACACCTTGACAGGAATTCAAACATCGTCCTTACGTACATTTGTATTTCAATTTTTTGGGCAATATCGACAAAGGTCATGCAACAAATTTCCAAATCATTTAAGTTTACAGTCAATTTCACTGTTAATTTATTAGGTTAAGCTATTATTTTGTTAGCATCCACAAGCTCAGTCAAGTTGGTTCATATGTATTTCATCATTCGCGTCGAAAAAAAATCGTTTTATTACTAAATAACGCATTTTTAGAGTCGCAGAATTTGGCATCGACTCCTTGAAATGAGTGCGTATACGTAAAAATCTATTTAGAATGAAAAAGTGGTAACAGCAGAAAGAAATACTTTAAATTTTTTTAGTTCATCAGACCATTGATCATGATCAGAGCCCAATGGCATATCTACGGTAGTAAGAATTGATAAATGAAATTAAGCACACATGAAGAATCTTGCAATGGAATAAATTTAATAACTTAATAAAACCGCCTGTATTTGCTGCAAGAATTTTAGGCATGTTTAAATAAGGGAAATGTTATCAATTATTGGCACTGGACAAAAATATCCATGGACAAAAAATCGAGGAAAAATATGAACCATTCTACTCAAATGAAATAAATCGGAGGGTGGTGTAGCAACTTGTATGGGTACAAACATAGTGGACCACGCTAACCTCAGGCAATCCTCTGTCTCTGCGTTTTAATAGCATGAGAGGAAGTTAGATAGCCAACCATAGACACACGAATGAGGAGAAGCATATAATGCTACAGCTTGGGGTCAAAGGGTTGCCATCTTGATGTTTTGCCACTGGTCGAGAGCCAGCGACGCGCCGTGGTGGCGGCACCACGTGAGAGGTGGTGGGATGGTAGGGTTTCGACAGGAGCACCAGGGTCCGAATATCCAATCATCTCACAAGTTTGTCTTTTTTTTCTCTGGAAGCTAAGCCGGACACGAGCAACCCGGACCAACTATATAAGGAGAATCTTATCAAAATGAAACATAACCTTGATCCCGGAGAATCTTATCATTACTTTTGGACCAATCTATCCCTTTACCTGTTCCTTCGCCCTCTTACCATGTTCAGGAATGTTACAATGAGTGGCCTTGCCAGGGTAGTGGACTCGGATGGATGGTGCCTGACGTGTGGTTCTGGCTTGTGTTTGGTCAGTAAGGCCCGTTCATTAGTACCAGTCTTCTTCATACTAAGTCTCACGTATTCTGCAGTGATGCCTATGACTTTGCTTTTTTTTAAAAAGCCAAATAGGTATTAATAAAAATAACTTAACTTTCATCTAATAAGAGAAAAAATTGTGAAAATGCCATGTTTATCTGGATCGCGGATTGGGCGCATCTTTCGTAATTGATTCTGCTATTTCGCATTCGCTTCAGGATGGGGAGTGAGTGTTTGGTTCCGTTGCAGGGTCCACTTGATTTTTCATGGTCGTCATCACAGAAACTAGCAGTTTTTAAGAAAATTGAAACGTCAAATATCTCTGATAGTACACTTTACGAAGTTCAGCATTATGCATCGGCCAAAAAAAATATTTTTATTCAGAGGCTCATTAGAGCATCGTACGGTTAGTTACTGTTCTAGATGTTAATTTTTTTAGACATTTTTAGAGTTTCTCAAATATGTGGGGATTCCTTTGAGTAAGTCAAAGTAACAGTAATTTACATTGCAGTCTTTTGCGACTAAGTCATCAATATCGTGCTGCGTTGGCTATGTCCTATCAAGAAATTTGTGATTTTCTTGGTTTGTTCTTTTTTCTGTCCTTATGTCTACTATAGATAGTTGTCAGAACTTACCAAATGAACGGCTTTTGTCACTGAGTGCTGATGGTGAACTTGTTAAGACGTATGAACTACTTTGGCATTTAGCTGAAATCGTCCTTCTACAAGTTAGTTTTAGCGCACTTTATTCGAAACGTTTAAGGCCTTTGTTATTTTATGTATTCCACTTTAAGACCTTAGGTCCTGGTAAACTGGCATCTGCACTAACTGAGTGGTATTTCGTCCAATCCCAAGACGCGGTTAACGTCGCACGGAGGTTGCTTGACACACTTAGTGCCCCTGGGAGTGCGTTAAAATCGCATGATGATTTTGAACAAGCTTTCTGGCCAACTGCATTGGCACTCGTTACCCAAGCTAGACCAATGGAGGTGTCCGCTCTGTTGGCGTCACACCCAAAAGCAAATTCCAGCCTTTATAAAGACGTGCGTCAGTTGCTGATTGCTATGCCTCTTCTTGATTCAAATGCATCTACAGAAGGTAAATAACTATATTCCTATTTACGTAACATTAACCAGGGCCTCTACAACATATGCGTTTTAAAATTTAGCTCACTGGACAGAGAGCGGGTCTCCTTTTGAAAAGGCATGGCATTATTGGCAGAGCAGCTGTGGTACTCGCCTTGCAGAGGAAACGCGGAAGCAATCTTCGACGAGGAACTCCGATGTCGATTATCTTGTTCTGATCCTATCGATCTTGGCCGGTCGTCACGATTGTTGGCATGATTCTCGGGTCGTAGCTGCCTGTGGTGACTGGTATTTCCAGTTCGTCGGATGGCTTTTCTATACTCATCATTTCGTGGAAACGTCTTCCCTCAACACCGTTTTGGAGCAATTTAGGCCCACCTTTAACAGAAATTCACTTGAAAACGAAGACATGTGCATTAAACCTGTGAGATACTTTCTCGAGTTTGTAACTCTCAAAAATTTACATGTTAAAACAGGCTTGTCAATTCAAGCTCGTGGAAATGTAATAGGTCCCGCTAACGTGCTCTGTTCACGCTTTTGATTTTCATATGAAACCACACTCACTAATGAGATTGTTCCACGTAATTTTTTTGTTTTGTTTCTTTAACTAAAAATCCAGACAAGATCCAATGTGGGGACTCATAGTATGTTAATCCATTGCAACAATCGCCTCGTGATTGACCAAATTGATCCTGTCTGGGAAGTATAATTAGTTCCGGTTTTCAATTGCTTTTTGCCTTGATATTTTTTAGCACACTACTCAACTACCACGGCCGGTTCTGCACTCAATTTCGATCGCTCAAAATCGTAATTTCAAAATTCTTGTCTTTTAGATAGTCGACGAGGTGATAAAACATATTCTTTCTGAAGACATTCTCTCTGTGGTGTTCGCACTGAGTGAAAAATTTAATAATTGGTGGATGGTTGCTCATTTCGCTAACCTCATCAAGCATCTACTTCCCGACTTTTTTTCTGGCATTGACCCGACGCAGCCATCTTCATTCCGTCCGATTTTAAAACTGGAAGACCCAATGTCTGGTAAGGATATATCTGTTTTCATGTTTTTCTCAAACTATTTCGATAATTTTTTATATTTTAAGTGGCTTCGTTACCCGTTACCATTAGTTAAATTGAGGAAGGCTGATGCTATTCAACTTGGAGGATAGTAATTGGTTTGATCTTCCGTCATCTAGATTTTGTGGCGCAATTGATCGGAAGTGTATCGAGGCTGTAAAATGTACTTGTTTAACGTTTTTACGTTAAGGTCACAATTTAGATTCGACTTTCTTGCAGTGTCAAGAGACCAAATTTGCCCCCATTATGCCCGTTTATTGGGAACAGCGGCTCTCGTGTGTCCGTTGACTTGATCAACGGTGCACGCATTTGTGAATTTAGCTATGCATTTTGCGCTTTTCGAGGTTTTTAACATTTGATGCAATTTAGATGATGCCACGTATTCGGATAACGATGTTCCTCTTACTATTATTGATGATACCTAGTCTATTCAGTTTTCCCATGTAACTCCCCTTTTAGTGTGGAGTGTGCTGATGAGGATGAGCTGGTGCGCGTCTCCTTGTTGTAATGGCAGCATTAACTCAAGCAGCTCTATATACTGTTGTAGCGCAGATGTACTTTGTGAATAATAACTTTGCTTTGTTCATGTTCTCCTAAGCTAAAGACTTGATTTGTATCTTGTTAAGATCGCCATGTTTACTTGGCAAATCGTAATATTATCTGCCTTTGGTAGTCGCCTTTTTCGTATTACTGATCGAAACTATGATACAAAGCCTCTAATTTTTTGAATCCAACCGGCTATTGAACTAAAAGAAAATTTAAAAATTTGGTACGACATGGACATAGCCCGCTTTCGTGAAATGCCTACTTTTTGTATTCTCATTACAAATACCTGGAAGTTTTTGATCCAGAAGAACGAAAATAGATGAAGTTCCTCTCTTGGATGCTATTTATTTTTCCGGACAATCCGCTAATCTGTGTAAGACATCACGTTACAAAACTTGAGATTGGTCTGCGTTCCGTTTTTATACACGCATATATTCTTCATATAAACTAACATCTTTTTTCGGACCAGCTTAGCACATTTAGCTGTTGAACCCTGACTTTTGGTTTAGGTGTAACGCCGCCGAGGCCTGCACACCTGACTTCGACAATGCCTGACTTCTTCCTCCTCAGTTATGCCGCCAGCCTAGCCGCCGACCCAAGCCTTCTCGATGTGGCACTTGGTTATTTAGCTCAATGCACTGCACTTCAGTCCTCCGCTCGAGCTGTTCAAGCTTCGATTTTACAGCGAACAAAGCCTACCACTACACGTCTCACTCACAATGTAACCATTTTGAAATCCTTATTTTGTGTGCTTATACAAGTCCTTGTTGCCTTAGCCACGAACAACTCTCTAATCGTCATTTTAGGATCAACTTATGACAAGGACCAAAGGTTAACGTGGTGTTTGCACTAGAAACGCGGCAATTGATTTCGTTTATTTATTTATTTCAAGTTGCTTCTAAGTTGTCCCTTTATGTACTCTACCAAAAACATGCAACTTAACTATGATGATAGCATTGCAGTGTAACTTTTTATAGCATAACAGCCACTTTTCTTTTTTAGTTGATTCGATTGGCTAGGAAGCACCAACTTCATGAGGTGGCCAATGAGATTGCTCGCTCTAAATGTCGGGCATCGCTATCACTGTCAAGACACCCAAGTTGTTCCGCATCTTCCATGGATGTTGCAAGTATCTGTTCATCTCTTGGTTGGGCTATAGTCACCAGGGATACTCAGTTAATCTCTCGCATCATTACTTACACCCTCATGACAAGCATTTCGCGCGAGTCCTTCGATAATAAATCTTGGAGAGCGATAAAAGAGGTGGCCACGATGGTAACAGGTCTGTTTGGGAGTGATGAACAGAACTCTTCCAATGTACAAAATCACTCATGGCTTACTCTGCTTGTCTCGTCCCCCGAACTCGCGTTTATTTCTCGATATGCCGAACTACAGTGTCAACTTAATGCTTCCAGTGATACCGGGGAAATTACACGCACGCTTCTCGATTTACTTTCGACAAGTGACAACAACAGGGGCTTCCATGTGCCACTTAGGCTGAAGATTCACATGCTTAGTCTAGTGAAACCGCACTTAGACGCATCGACGATGGGAAAACATCAGGCTGAGGCTTTGGCTGCTGTCGTCACAGAGCTGAAGGCCACACTGCGGTTAGTTGGGAAAGGTTGCGAAAAAGAGGATTCCCATGCATTGCTGAGGGGTCTAAATGCACTCCTAGTTCAGGCAAGAGCTGCAGCTATTTTAAGACGAGATGAAGGCTCTGTTTGCGGACGATATTCCCCGTCGCACACGCCCAGTGAGTATGAGACTTCAGAATTTGGAGGATCCATGAACTGATCATCGTTAACATTTTTATAAAAAAATTCAACCCATCCTTTGTGTAAATAAATGCTTGAATTAATAAGTATGGATGTTATGTGTTCATTTTTCAGGGCCCCACGGACATATATAAGTTTGCCAAATGTTAGTTATTATCAAAACTTTTTGTGTCAGATAACAATGGTCTGCCTAAAAAGTAGTCCGCATATAATACCCAACAAGCAAATCCTGTCTGAAGGCATTTCACGAGCTCTAATATACTAGGTTGTAATGAATAATAGGCTCAAATTGCAGATGTGCTCAATTATGCTACAACAAACTATATTCGCAAATATCTCCGGGGTTGCAGCCCACTCAGTTTCATGCCTGAGAAAATGGTCTTGAGATACGTAGTTCCAGAACTTATCCACCAAATTAGCAGTTGGCTTGTAGGTACTCACCAATCACAATCTCACAAACACCTAACTCCCATATGGTCGAATGACAGTGTGGTGTGGTGTGGCGTCGGATCTGGGCGCAGACATGTTGGGCCACCTGGCCTAAGCCAATCCCGTGTCTCTCTGCGATCCAATGGCATGCGGAAAAGGAAGGCAGCCAACCAGAGAAGGACATGGATGAGATG
>UXSR01005667.1:3099-40015 GCA_900604375.1 Mesocestoides corti
ACGTCGGAAAGAACCTCCTGGTCTCTGATTAAATCATCAATGTAGGCAGTGAGTGCCTTAATCTGACAAACACTTAGACCCTAGATATGCACGTCCGGTGGCAAACAATTGCATACCTCTAACTGCTCCGGTTTTAGATCAGACAGACCTTTCAGGAGGTCATCGAGGGGTTCAGTTTTGGTATCACCAGAGGACTGTCCTGCCTACAAAAATTCAAAACCTGTCTACTTCTTTACCTTCATTTTCTTCGCAATGGTCTTACTGCATAGGTTCTTTGAGCGGTTTAATTTGTCGTGTTCAGAGCGAGCTAAATCATCACTACACATTCAGACACTCTCCATTACCTTTGCGCCACTGATTGTCTAGGTCAATCACTTCGTCGACAGCCCTAGGATTTTTGTACCGGTTTTCTTGGCTCTTTCTAATTAAATCCGGATCACCGCCCTTATCCGTCCGAAACAGGTCAATAGCAAGAACCATCTCGAGACACGTGAAACCAAACGCCGGCAAAGCAGACACACACCAGCTGTAGTAAATTCAAGTAGCCGCCAATGATTGTCATAGTTTAAATCAATGGAATCATGGCTTTTACCGGGGTTGCTTTAGCGTGGGAAACCTTTGTAATATTTTAGAATGTACTTTAGCATTTCTAATTTTTGTTTATCTGAAAAGTGGTTATTACAGATAATGATAAGCTAAACAGTGTTGTTATTATCTTTAGAAATATGAGGTCTAGTGCTGTCAATGGGATGTCTAATTTTTTCCAACATCTTTTGTTTTCTCTTGAACATTTTTTAAGCAGATAGACATGTAACCAGTCAGAAAGGCTATAGGTATCAGTGTCCTTTTTGATCATTCATCAATGCAATCTGTGTTTATTTACTTAGGAAAACTAAAGACTCCAAAAAATTACAAAAGCTATTTCAGAGATCCAATGTTACACAACCTCAGAAGGAAAATATATTTCTAAGCAGTACTGTAAAATGCATAAGAAATGCTTTCATAACTTAAATGCAAATATACTTTCTTTGACATTTGCCCTCGTTTACCCTAGTATGGATTACAAATCGATGATACCTCGAGATTTAAAACTTGGGGTATCCTGTTAAGGAATATGTCAGACCGAACTAAACTACGCTTTTTATGTATATCGCCAAAATTGAACAATCCCTTCCTAACATTTACAGCTTTCCTTAAAATTAAATATATTAATGACCTGTTGAATCGAGGCTACCTAGACGCCGATATGTATTGAATTCTTAGAACTGAGAAATCTAATGACTCAAATGTCGTTCTTTTTAAACTTTTTTTGTGCCTTTAAATGGTTTACATTAGGCAGTCTTCTAATTAGGCGCAAATGCATTTAAATATACACTTTTTGTTTTAACAATTAAGCTATTTCTGTTACTGTGGCATTGCATTATATCCGTCGCTGCTTACAACTAAAATAGACACCGTAATACCTTTATGTTTATTACATGAAAGTTCATCAAGTAAGTTCACAACAGACATCTGACGGGGCAAGTGACAGGAAAACATTTTAATGTTACTCTTCGTTTTAGATCAAATGTTACAGACAAAAGAAGATTTGGTTAATCGCTGCGATGATTTACATATGACTTTTTTCATAAAGTAACTATAATTCTTACCAATTTTGCCGTGACGTTTATAGTATGCTGTTTCTGATTGTGTTTTTACTTTATGTTTGATGTGTAACGCGCCCCATTCGACCCACGCACGCCGGTCTGGACTGTTCTTTGTCCATCTTTTCCCTCCCGCACTCTCGCCTTTCTCGAGGCACGCCCGTGAGTCTGAGGGTAACGCCGACCCTCCTCGCGGCCATCCCTTTTTCTCGCCCTAATTCTCTCAAAGCTCTAGCCCTCTGAATTTGTTTTCGGTAGGATGGAATACACCCGGTTCTTCCAGTTATCCCTCTATCGTGTGCCTGGTAACTAACCATGATGGTATGGCTAAGAGGGACGAGCTAACAGTTATCTGCCTATTCATGTCTCCGATTGCTAGATGCATTACAAATAAGAATGATTCAACGAATTGAATAACTTTAACATTCAAAAAATATACCTAACCATGGGCTTTTTGCTGATCATTATTAATGGTAATGAATAGCTCCTTATTACTTCTACCAAATGCACAGGCTAATTTTTATAAGTCGTTGCCAATTGATTGCTTCCAGCACTTAATATGTGGTCATAATATTGAGTGACGGTGATGTTAATTAAATTTCTGACTCAGATTTCATGCATTTGTTAATGCACTTCGACAAGACACTCAACACTCCCCTTTCGTCAATTGCATTCCGAAGCAAATACCAAAAATCGCGTAAACCGATCACTAAACCTACTTATTAGTGTTCTGACGTTAGCGAAGCTTATTAAGCTTTTGCCTGAGTCGGACTTAGAACTGAGAGCTGGTGATTTAACTTCGCGTCGTCAAACACACTTGGGTAACCATGACAATTGTCAATTAAACAAACCTCTTCCAAAAACACTAATTATCTTTTGTAATATCTATGTCACTATCATTTTTCTAAAGGTTTCAAATGACATTCAACGCATCAGTAGCCCATTGAAGTCTCAAATGTGTTTTTTGAGGATCTGTCCTAAAATTCTAAATATACAGGAATTCCAATGTTGTACGATTCTCGCATTTAGCCAAGGTGCCGTGATTGCGTCAACCATGATCGAAACACGTGACGTAACCACAGATGTACACAGGCCTCTAGTTCTGAACAATTTAGGCGATTATGAGCATCAATGATCACGGCTGGAACACACGTAGACCTAATCCGAGGTTTTCCTGATACACGTGAGAGCGTGCGTTGTAGCAGAGTGAACGCTATCATTCAGAAATACTGTTACCACCTGGTTTGAAACGCCAGTTTACCTGTTCGAAAGCGAAAACTCAGATACCTAAACGCTCCTCACTTCTGTCCAACGATGTGCAGCCAGCTGCCAACTTCAGACTGCAGTATTCCATCGGACGAATTTTTCCCACTTTTATCAAACTTAGAGTGAAAGTTTGTTGAAATAACCCATCAACAATGCAAAAGCAGTAAAATGACGCGCCATAACAATCATTTTCTATTGGTCTGCAATTGCATTTAAATTTCGCATTCAAGCTTCCATAAGACTATAAGCAAAATTGTAGCAAGCAACGAACGAACACAATTCAATCGATATACCTGAGCGCACTTCACGTAACTATGTTTATTAGGAGATCGATATAAACCGATCCTATATAAACTGACGCCTTGATATCTTGTGCAACTCCGCTATTTCTGTCTGCATCCCTCCACTCTCCAGAGCGGGCACATCGTCGGCCCTGGTGGGGTTCCCAAACTGCCCCGGTGGCAGCAACAGGCTCAATCAATATCAACAATTAATCAACTAACATTTTGTTCGACTTGTGAATTGCTACCGTGTATGATTTTAATTGATCATTCTTGTTATGATTTTTAATAAATTGCAATCACTAGCAGCGTTTGCAAGAGGCAATGAACCACTCCATGGCTAGGACTTAGTCATCGAATTCTGCGCAATAATACGACCACTCAAGCTGCATCCCTGTTCCTTGAAATTAGGCAGATTCATGTGACTTTACGGCGCAAAATTCTGCTCCAGAAAGTGTCAAAATTTGCTTAAACTGTAGTTGATGTTATGGGTGGTTGTTGGGTAGGATTCATTTCCAAAACCTGATTGTTGCCGGGTAATTACAACAAGCAAAGGACATTTCTGCTAGAAGTAAGTAAACAGGAATTGTGGTTGCCGCGGCACAGATTAAAGAATGTGACCCAACCCACACTGAGGCATTTAGATTTCACATGTTTCGTCAGTTCTGCACTCATATTCACGACGTCTGTTGACTGCTGCAGCCACAGAGGTCTGTTCACTATGAATTAGTAGTGTGGCCTTCCACGCTAGAGGCGCGTGCAGTGAATTTCATTACCTTCACGCGTGCAATCATTCGAACGCACAGGTAGCTGTGCGGTCGTCCGTAGTAAACAAGGCCCACCACCCCTCGGATACGTATTCAGCCCCCGAATCAATGTGGCTGTTGCATTTAGGCAGGTTGTATGTCGAAATCACAGGTGCATGAAGACGCTATTTATTGTCCTCCTTGACGTAGGTGTTCTACTCTTGGTCATGCTCCCACGAATGAGTGAGTTGTTTCTGGTTCTGCTTAAACTGTACTTCTCGAATTATTATAACTGATCAAGTTATGGTTGAATACTTGTTTATTGAAATGTGGATCGATCAATTCCAATCACCCACCAAATGCACTCGTGCAATTTCATTCAAAGTAACCATCATTTTCGTTGTTCTTAAGTTGGTTTTTTATTTGGTCGATTGGCATGTGCACATCCACCTCAACCCAATCAAATGCGACTACGCAGGGACAGTGGTGATGGCAATTTGGGTAATCCTACCACAGCGCATTCTCACCACCTCTGAACATGCACGTCAGGCTACCCGCTTGTTCCCAAAATCCCGGTGATTACATTCAGTAAACTTTGGAATTACTTAGTAGTTTAGTTGTTGGAGTTCTGGGTGCGAAAGAGACTCAAAAATTTGGCCAAATAACTAAATGGATTAACTCCAATATCAGTAGGCGGTTCTCTCTCAGGAAATGCGCAGTTCTGACCAAAATGGACAAGGCTGTAGAACCAAACACGGAGCGTAGTACTCTTCAAAGTCTATTGCCCCTTCGCTGCCTTCACTGCCAATAAACGTCGTGTTCAGAAAATGCCCACGAGGGTACCCGAGTCATTATATGGCTCGATTGATTTTGGGGTTTTGAGGATAAAACTTGTGTGGGTGTTGACAAACCACCTCCACTAATCTGGGTGGGAAAGGAGGACGGCGCAAAATTGAGGGAAGATTGCCAGTCGTGAACGTTTAAGCGGCGAGTTCAGTTAGGGATGTAGCAGTAAATCTCAGTAGAATTTTCGAAACTAGACGAGAAGCCGAGGCAAGAACTACTTTTGTTTCAGCTGTGATGCCAATAGTTCGAGGTGCCGACAACCAGTTTGTGTGGTCCTTTATGCACACACTTACTTAAGGACAAACCATGGCCCGATTTATCTTCCTTGACTTCCGTGATAGAGAAGAAGACCGGAGAGGACGTGCACACAACCGTTTACTTCAGAGCTCAACCACGTTGGTGTCGTTGTGTAGTGGGTGGCGTTTGCGCGTGTGCATTTATACCTCAGATGTGTGAGTCATGGATGCACTAACATCGAGACCTAGGTGTGAAGATAATCTAGGATAATCGTTCACGTTAATGAGGGGAGAGTTGAGGATCCGCGTGGCTGGCGACATGCTACGAAAAGGAGAATCCTGTGTGACTGTATTGACGGGTGTGAGTCAACGCTATTCTCAACAGAGATTTAAAAGTTCGTGACAAATGTCAAACTGTCTCATTTAAAAACGCTCCTTCCGGCAAAAGCACGTGATTTCGGACGCAACATACCCTCTAATCGCACCTTACGCGCATTACTTCGCCTCGCCTATTCCGCGTCTAAACAATGCTTGTTTATAAAACTTTGATTTCTCCGTACAGATAAGCACACCGATGTCGACCACGTCAAACACAACTCCATCCACCTAGAACAGCAAACATCACGTGACACTGCGTGCATTACAAGAAAGTCTTCCTCAAAGATATGCCTACCGAACGAAGACATTCAAATTGGCGCCTACCTAGTTATGAAGAACAGTAAAACAATTGGTTTTAATGAAAGTAACATAGGGGATGTTGTAATAGGCTTAAACAAAGTGTGCATGACAATGAGGTGGATCAACGGAGATAGATATTTTTACAGAGTTTGCGGTTTTTTATGAAAAGAAATCATGCGTAGTGGTATGAATACTGATCTTTGCTATCCGACCACATCACACTTCCATTGCTTGTCACACTCTGGTGGGAATTCAGTGGACAAAAAATGGATTCGCATGAAAATCACACCCACAATCACATTTTAATTCCCATTTTTTCCGTTGAAGCCTTGGGTTTGGCGTGCTACTCGTGTGTTTCGGTGAGCGGGAGCAACCGGGAGTGCGAGGACCCGATGCACGGCTCGGTGCACGTTGAGGCGCCGTGTCGACAGGGCCAGCCCGGCCACGAGGGTCTGGGCTACGCGCGCTACTGCGTCAAGATCAAGGGTCGTCGAGTGGCCGACGGCCAGCAGATCTACATCCGACGCTGCTCCATGCAAAAACTCGGCGGCATAAACACGCACTGCGGACAGTTCCGGCTGTCGGACGAGCTCTACCGCGGGTGCATTGCCACGTGCACGCAAAACTGGTGTAACGCCGTCCAGCCTGCGCCCAAACCCACCTTTCTTGCAACGCTTTTATCACTCACACTTCTAGCTCTACGCCCCTGATTTAACCCAGTTTACTCGTCTGTCCGTTTTACACGATTGCACCGGCTCACGAGATCTTCTTATTAAGTGCCTATTTTTACTGCTTAAAAATGACAATCTTCTTAAATCCATCCAGGTTCACTGACACCGGGTGCGTTTGGTGGGGACAAAACCTTGAATTGAGAATTAAATAAACTCCGTACTTGTGGGTAAATAGGCAGAGACATCTCTGCCTCCACATACGAACTCATGAGCTGTTAGTTTATTGGACAGAGAAGCTTGAAAATGTGATTCCGTTTCATGAAGTTCTACAGATTATGGTGTTGAGAACAGCAAAGTTACAGAGAAAGCAGATCATGCTAAAATGTCTATGATTCACATTGTCAGCAGTTTTAAAAAAAGATGAAATTTTTCAGGATTTAAAGCAGAAATTAATGCGACTTACGGGGATAAAACTACGTAAGGAAAAAAGGAATTAGGCTGCTCAATGGGATACTGACAACCGTTTTGTTTTTGTTTAAATGCAGTCTGTTGAGATAGGCTAATGATGATAGCTGCAAATAATGAAGCTTTAGTATAAGAGACATATATCAACTTGCAATTATGTATATTTTCTTCAGGTCCTGGGTAGTTGTAAGCCTTTAAACCACAAAAACGCTGTACCTCGTGCCAATTTGGTTTACGTTCATTCCTTTTAAATCACCCAATTACAAGCTGTGGATGCCTTTATCCAATAAAACGAAAATCAAATCTTTGTTGCAAGTTTTTTTTACCAACAGCGCTAAATTTTTGTACTGTCCGACACTAACACTATTTGATTCGAACCGCAAATAAACGACCTGGGCAACTCGAAAATTGAAAATAAAATCGCTGTTTAAGTTATTTTACAATAAAGCGACACCGATCGGGAAATTGGAATCCGAAATATCGCTGAGCAACCAGGTTCCACGCGTAAAACCCGAAGAGAGGGAGAACTGGTATATTATATTCAGAGTTACCAGTAGATACCAATACGTGGATCTAGAGCATCGACACATTGATATTACACAAGGTTAAAAAAAATTATTAACGCGTTCACGCGATTCTAGAAACACTCGTATGCGTAAAATTTCCACGAAATCATGATATTAACTTCAAAACGAGCTCCAAAACTGTTCTCAACTTATCAATACACTTATTAAAGCATTGCACTTCCAATATTCCCCACGTTTAAAAGCCAATCACTTTCGTGACATGAATGGTTCACAAGGAGGAGTGAGGACGAGCGTTTTTGCGAAGAAAGGAGCACCCTTTCCGCGTTCCAAGATTGGCTAGCAAGCTTAACACAGTAGACAAATGAAGTGATTGATTTAATGATTTGTACCTGACAACGAATGAAGTAGATTCCATGTATTCAAACGTACACGAGGTTTGGTCTTTTATTAAAGTCCTCCTGCTGGTCGATAGGCTGATCTTTTTTAACGACTGGCCCAAGATCGCAGTCGCCAACGTTTGTCACTAGCATCAAGCAGCCTGTGCTTGCGGGTTTTTTAAAGGCAGGTCATCTGAGAGCAACTTCAGGCTACTAAAATCCGTTTGATCCTTTTCAGTAATGTGAGCAAAATTAATTTGTTCGGAGTTTTTAAAGGATTATTTGGGACCTGTGAGTGAATACAGATACTAAAACTATTCAAAATATAAAAATGAAACCGTTGAAAATGAATGAGCAATGCTGGTGAGGTGTGAGTTTGTACACGCTACAATGCAAAAGCATTGTTTTTAATGTAGATTAAAAATTTTGCGCATGATCCGAGAAAGATGTAAATGACCCCAGAGTTAATAATTCATTAAGTCAGTCTCTTTGAGTTAGTTGACAAGTAAAACCAAATTCATTCCACCTAATTTGATTGCCTTCTAAAATTACTATGTTGAAATAAAAGCCTGCTATCATTTCATTTAGAATCCTAAATCAATTTAAGTAGAGCTTTACTATTTTAAACATCATTAACGGAGATCTGCAGCGTCTGAATTGCAGTTTATGCTTAAATTCCTGGAAACGTTGACATTTGTCAAGAATAGTTTCCACGTTTGAATTAACATTTCACTGCTTTTCAATATCCTGCTTGTGGAGGGTCTTATTTTTTCATTATGGTAGCAAAGAAATTTTCACAGATACTATACAAATTTGTTTGGCTTAAGCCAATACTTGAAAGGGCCAAATCTCGTTTAATTCAAAAAATGCCTCAAGCAAATGACGATGAAACATAGTTATTGTTGAAATAGATGTAACCTATGATGTTTACTTCTACTTAATTCCTGTGGCATCCTTTAGCTACTTAAATCCCTAAAAGTATGCATATCAATAAAGAATCACAAATTTGTAGTCTGCTTCAGATATTTGTAAATCATCGATCCATTTGGAAGTTAACGGCCAAAAATGAAATTTTCGAAACATTTTCCTTATTTTTTCACAAGTTATGTGAAAAATAATTTAGAACATTGACCCAACAAAACCCTTGTATTTGAATAAGCCTAATGGGTAGTGCTGCTTTCAAAATCGTTTGGGAATGTCGTCTCGCATTCCCTTTAAAAATGATGGGAGCTTTATGGAGCTTTTCCAACAGCTTCAAGGTATAAATTTTTTTGTGGAATTTATTTTATGTACCCTAGCTGAACAGGACCGGGCTAATCTTGAAAATCGTACTTCAATACCTAATTCATCGAGGGTTTGATGATCTTTTTTTTATATTTTTGCTTAGACTAATGTGAACTCAACATCAATACTGGACGCGTAAGCTTTCTTTTTACTGTTATTGTTTTAGACCTTTCTCTTTGAACCCAATCCTACCTAAAGGTAGACGTTTTGTGTTATGTGCTGCTTTACGATAACAGTTACATGCCGGCCTAATCCTAGTATTTCCAGTCTTTCCTCCCGAGGACCAGAAAGTTGTTATTGCAATTGAAAGTTTGATTATGCGTCTTGCTGGCATGCCTCTATCGTTGGCGAGGTTAGAGATAGCAAAATTCGAAGATAGTGTACAATACTGGTGCGAGTTTTACGTTAATGTTACTGGCCAGGTTCCTTACCGTCCCAAAGACAAGTGAGTACAAATACTTTCAAAAAAGATTGCAAGAAGAGATTATTAAAAAGTCAAAAGCCTCCGTTAAAGGTATTTCGTTTCTTCCTTTAATTGGTCGTTTGCAGATGAAGAAATTGAAGCAAGCAAAGTTGAATATAAACTTTCTGATATTGAGCTTCCCCCTGAAAAACCGCAACCAAAAATCGACCAGAATAAGATCAAACCAGAAGCCCCACCAGCCCTAAAACTCGAGGACTCTGCCGTCCCAGTAAAATCAGAGGAGCCTGCCGCTCCTCCTCCACGAAAGAGAAAATCTAGGTGGGATTCCGAACAGCCCGCAAATCCTGAAAACAGTTCCGAGCTCACGCATGAGGATGTTCTAGCCTCTGCTATTGCGGCTGCAAAAGCTGCCGCGCAATTGGCTGCGTCCGGTTAGTGCATGCGCTGGTCATAATTGTTCCCTATTCTATCAGTATTATCCTCCCTTCCATGACTTAATCAGAGTACTATACATTTTTGTTCTGAATGATTCCTTACACTTAAAAATTCTTTTACGATCCGTTTTTGCCTTTTCTGTAAGGCACGGCCGTCGCACGACAGTTCACTGGTGGAGCAGTCCTTAGTGATGAACAAATCAAACAAATTCAGTACCAGAAGGAGGTAACTTTTCGAGTTTTTGGGTTGTTGTTTGTTTCAGTGTCTGACTGTTTGCTTTCCCACAATCAGCTTCAAGCAATGCACGAATTCATATTAGCCCAACAGCGGCTGAAAATGCAGGAGCAGCAGCTTATGGATTCCATCGAAGGTGTGAAGTACACTAAAGCGCCTAAGGTTAACAAGGACGGGCTGGTAATCAAGTACGAATATGACTCCGACGAGGACTGTGAAGGTGGAACGTGGGAGCACAAGCTCAGAGCCTCTGAAATGGAGGCCACGCGAGGTTTGTGGTTGCGCTGTTAAAATATTCCTTGGTTCCTCATGTCCCCTGGCTCATTCGTCGCCTTTTTCAGAGTGGGCCGAGAAGCTAACCGAGATGGGACAAGGCAAACACCACATTGGTGACTTCCTTCCGCCAGATGAGTTGGACCGGTTTATGGAAACTTATCACGTGTGTTATTTTCTTTGATTAGTGGATTAATTTGCCGTCGTTATGTTTACACTTATTCTCATTCCAAGGCCTTGAAAGAGGGTCGCGAACCCGATCACAGTGAATACAAGCGGTTCAAGCTTACCTGCGAAAACGTCGGCTTCCAGATGCTGGAGAAAATGGGCTGGAAAGAAGGAGAGGGCCTGGGAGCTTCTGGTCAGGGCATCATCAATCCAGTGGGCAAGTAGGTTTTGAATTCCTTTAGCCACCTTGTTGCTATGGGGAGAAGGTTGACAAAAGCAGAGGTAATACTTTGCAGTAATCGCTTCAAGTTGAAATCATTTCTAGTCCTTGCTAAGGCAAATTTCCACTATGGGAGTTTGGTTATGTTCGCCTTGTTCGTTTTACTTCACTCATTACAGACACGGTCTATGGCCAGCTGTCACTTGTGGTCTGTCTGTAATAAAGTCACACTTGAAGTGAACAGCATTCAGTCCTGGACGCTTATTCACCAATGAATTTAGCGAACTCTGGTCTAGCTGAATTCACTACCTAGCTTGTAATGCTTGTTTTCCTAAAAGGGGCAACGTTCATGTGGACGGCGTTGGGCTTGGTGTTGAGCGTCCGGCAAACTTGACTGTAAATGATGACGAGTTCGAGGCATACCGTAAGCGCATGATGCTCGCCTACCGATTCCGCCCCAATCCGCTGGTAAGTTTGCTCATCATATTCGTGTTTTACGTCACACAACGTCTGCCATTGGTCAGATGCCTATGTGCACTTAAATGCCTATTCGTGTGTTCGATGGGATATGTAATTGCTGTGGTGACGCCACTCATGGTGTCTCAGGCTAAAATCCCTTTTTTTAATTTTGCATAGTTGCCAATCTCGTTAACGCGGTTACTGGTTCGTGCTCACGTTGCCAACTCACACATAGTCAAGCAAACTTGATTTCTACTCAATTCTTGAGCAATTTTAAGGACTATTTTTGAGCCAAACCGTAATTTAAAATCTGGGACGTTAGTAGCTTCCGAAGTGGGTTTCAGGAGAGTAATACTCGTGTCCTTGTTGGAAGCCTCGCGTTTTGGTTGGCTACTAGTTCTATCCAAGACGTGCCAATTGTCATTACTGTACCATCTGATTTGTCAGCCGTTGTGCTTCCATTTAAACCGCGTGCAATCAAAACGGGCGGAAACGGTACACAATTTTTTTTCCATTTTAGAATAACCCGCGTCGAGATTACTACTAGCAATGTCCTGGTGGCTTCTTTTTTTTATCAAGACTACTCCCTTCCGTGTACTCCTGTTAAAAGATATCAATTTATTGGTGTCTCCTGTGAATATCCTTTGTTATCTATAATATAATTGTAAACCGGTCGCATCCTAGTCTTTTTGTGCTGTCAAGTGTTAGTGCACATCTCTTGTATTCCATCGATCGATTTCAATCAGCAGTAACCAGTTCTCTTTTATACCCACGGTGGTCAGTAGGTCGCATTCCTGTTTTATTGTCGTCTGCGTAGTTGCAATAAGTTCCATACTTGGCAAACCAAAAGTCCAATGAGCTCCGTGTGAAGCTGCGGTCTTCTGTGATCCTAGTGGCGTGGTTGCTTGCTTGAATGGATAGTGTCTGATGTCCGTTTTAGCTCGCAGTGGTGGTTTAACGCCCAATTAAGGCCACCCCCGCATGTCCACTCCTTCGAAAACAGAGTCGATGAAATCACTTCCCCGCACACTTTCTTTTTACCGCGAGTGATTGGATGAATGTGTGATTATTGTTACCTTCGGCACAACTTACCCGAATGCAACCATTGTTTTAGCCGTCATGTCGGATGTCCAAAGCCAAACCACTGACAGCCGGATGCCTCCATCAACCGGACAGTATAGTTGCCTGAAGTGCAAAAAGCCCATACTTCTTTCTCCTGACTTGGAAAATCTCCGCAACTCTGACCTCTCGTTCATTCTAGGTGCGTATTTGTTGTTGTCACTGCCCTTTATTGTCAAGTAATAACGAAACGTCAAGTCGTTAGTTCTCTTCTCAACCATTGTTCACGACTTATCGTGTTTCCACCTAGTTTTCTCTCCCGTTTTGCGAGAAAATCGAGGTTGTAGTTGAATTTCATGCCACGCAGTTCGTTAGAAAGTGTTCGGTGGTAATCTAACAGGCCTAGTTGGGGCTGGTTGGGCGCTGCCCGAAGAGCTGTGTAGAGACGACGGTCGATTGTCTGATTCCACCTCCTCACTGTGAGTCGCCAGTGACAGTGCATGGTTTTTGTTCCTGTGAGGCGCCGAGGTTGTCGGCTTCCAGTTCGCCCATGCGACGTCCACACTTCCGCTCTTTGAACTTCGTCCACTGCCTCCATGTGGTTAGAAATGATCTTCTAGTGGCATTCAACTGCTCAATCAGTACCTTCGGGGTTTGGCATCCAATTTTTCTTAATTGCCCGCTCTTTATAAAGTGTGTGCCGCTCGTTTTTCTCCGTAAGCTGAGTTCGTGGTCTTAGAAATTCGGCCGTGCGATTTCGAAAAATGCCGGTTCCATCTATTTGAGACTCAGAAGGATAATCTCTAAGAGGGTGAAATGGCTGCAAACAAGGCCACATTTCCAGTTTTTGTGTTTGGGTGTCCACGTGATTCGACTTTGCTTGCCTTTTTTGCTAGTCTGTTGTTGTTTAAGCACCATTCCGATCATGTGGACAGTTCGTTCGACGTGTGCGGGCAATGTCACTAACTTCAATGCTTCCAGTGTGTGTAGCTGGACAGTAGTCCATTTACTACTGGGCAAAAACTTTAACAATTAGTTTAATAAGTAGCAGTGACACAATGAGGCAACGCCTTGTGTAGTCATATAATCTAATATGTCCCATGCTCTAATGGTTTAATCTCTTCAACTGTTATTTGTTGCTGCTCAACAAAGTTCCAACTTTCAGGTAAATCGGCACCTTGCGGTACTAAACGAACCGATGCATCCGGAGTAGGTGTAGATTTTGGCTTTCAAAGCGTTATTAAAAACCAACAGAACTTGTCTGTGCGTATGTACTTTTCGTTCGGAAGCGTGAATCACGTGTTAACGAAGGTTACTAGCGGGGTTTGTTTCTGCACTCAAGGACACGGTAATAGGGCTTCATGGTTCGGCCTAGGGTCTGTGTGTGGAGGGGGAAGGCTGAGGGTCAGAGGATGTTGGACTCGCTCAAGCGTGAAGTGTGTGGTGGTTGTGAATCCCCAAGACACATTGACGTCCATCCCTTCTGGATTTGTTTTTGTGGCGTGAATGTTTGTGCCCGCGAGATTTCTAAGCAGATTTAATCGACCTTCTGCTTCATAAACCCCCATACAACTGTTTCAATCTTGTTTTTTTTTACAGGCAATGAATACGACTCGTAAGTTAGACATTTTCACTCCCTCGGTTACCGTGGCTTTGATGAAAACTATGCCACGTCCTACGTGAGTGCATTTGTTATTTATTAATTGAATATTTTCTTCTTGTAGCCTGTTACCTTCTCCAAAATTGACCGCCTCCACCTCTAGCATCAACCATCGACTTCAGGTAGTTAATGGATAGAAGTCCCTATCCATTAAGAACTTAATCGGTTGTATCTGTCAAGATAATTGAAATCAATCATGGATACCACAGCATGTACCCCGCTACGTGCGATAACACAACAAGGAATCAACTTACATGTTCTGATCAGTTATCGTTTGGAGTGAGTGAGTGAATCATCGTCGCATAACTCGCCTCTGTAATGGTTAAAACGGACGACGCGATGGTAGATACGTGGACTTGAACAAGGCTCTTAACGATTTGGCTTTTAAAAAAAACATCTTGAAAATGGGATTTGGATAGTCGAGTCTAGTCGCCTTGCTATTTCGAGTACTTGGTCATTTGTTGTTTACGTAACTGTGCTCAGGAAGAAGTGCCTTATCATGACGCGTGTGGATGTGGGCTGTGGGCATTCGCCATGTAGATAGCCAATAGCATTCTGTTTAAATTTGCAGCTCATTCGAAGCAGCCATGGCTAAACTCCAGTTGTAGCCCTCTGGCCCACCTACTCGATGAACCCTAATTGTATTCACCTAGCCCAAGTTACCATCTTTCAGCTTTAAAAGCACGCTGCATTTTCTACATTCTATGTGTATTCCTGCGTCCGCTAACCACGCCAATCCGTCAGAACCAAAGATTTGTCCTCCCCGCAGCATTTGCCCTCTGTACGCGCAACTTTCACATTTCGGCGCATCAAGTTTGCCTCATGTTGCGCACATTCTATGCGTTTTTCGTCGCCTTCAGTAAGCACCGGCAATCTTCCACGTTGCCGCTCGATTGCACCGCTTAAAGCGCGGGGGAGGGGTAATGTTGTAGGCGCCTGTGCGGTTTGGGATGGCGTCTGGTATTCCACCACTCATAAATCAGTACTTTGATGGGGTTTTGTTGTTAATTTGTTGACTCACCTCTAAACCCAGGTGAACGCCTACCTATTCGATGTTCTCAGTGGTCGTACTGAGGCCAACCACCCAATGTGTCAAGAGTGCGCTGACGTCCTGGTTAATGCTCAACATCAGTTGTTAGAATTCCAGAAGGAGGAGATTGCCAGTCTTGAGTGAGTCTAGCCTCTTTTGAACAAATTTTTGACCTTGAAAACTATGCCATGTCTAACATTGTCCACCCCCTCCACAGAACATTTCTCGCCCAGTTAAAATCACTCCCTTTGGGGTCGAATGAGGTAGACGAAGCCTCGGCTTCCTCCGATGAAGTGTTTTCTGCTTCTCCTGAGTCTGGACAAGAGCTCCAGCAAGCATCGTCAGATCTCGTGTCTCCAGGCCTCGAACAATCGTCACACTCGAACCACAACTCTCCACAGGCCTCGTCAGAGCCCTGCATCTCGTTGAATGTTGAAACCTCGGACGCGTTAGCCGGGGGGACCAACCGCCCTGTGCCCACTTTCCGATGCAGCACCGACGGCAACTCGGTGACTGGAAATGAGGACTTCGACGCGGCAACCAACTCGCAGCTGACCAAGGTTCACGAAGAGTTGCTTTCCCTGCAGCGGGAACTCTCCAGCCTTCAACAGGAGTCTCGTATTCTTGACAAACAAATTGCCATGGATACTAAGGAGTTGCAACGTCGGCAGGAGGAGTTGGATAGGTGCGTTGGACTTTGTTATCAGCTTGACATTTTTACATCACTGAAAATGTCCACGTAGCTACTGTTAGACTCGCTTCTTAAATGGTATTTTCCAGTTTCTAAGCGCAATGTGATGTGCTGGGACTTTGTGGCGCGTTGGAGACAAAATTTCCCTCCCCCCTTTAATTTTTTTTATTAGACTGCTTTGCTTTGTGTGTAGCTTGTTAAATTTGTTGCTGCTTAAATGGATTTCGGTAAATATATTTATTCAAACGTTCTAGTTGCCAAGACACCTCAGCACAGAATTGACAGGTAGCGATCTCTGAAACACTGAGACATTTTTTCGGCCGTAAAACAAACTTTGGTTTGGAGCTTTGGAGGCCCCAGCGTACGGTCTTGAACCACAAAGTGTAGCGACTGGCGAAAGGATTAAACACCCAACACACGACCAGAGTTGAGGACGCAGTTAGAGGAAAGGTGAACACGATCTCTGGACACTGGCGAGTGCAGGAGACGAAGCCAGCGAACACCGAATCGAGACGATGTTGGAAGTTGGACTGTGGAGTCCATCTTCACCGCAGTGCTGTTCCACCTAATTCCTAGAACAGTGATTTGTGTAGGTGGATCTAGATTGGAACCCTAGGTCGAGATGTAAAACCAGTTCAAGACTCCGAATTCCAGAATGGTCATCTATCACATGCAGGTCGATCTTCTAGTCCTGTCTTCGTGCTTTCAAAATCAAATCCTTAACTTAGTCGAGTACACAGCCTCGTTCGTTCCGTTTACCTAGCATTTTGTTGTAACTACCCACGTTTGCCTTTCGCCTTAGAATCAACAACGAGTATAACGAAAAACGCCTGATGCTGTTTGAGGTGGAGGAGGCCCTGGCGGTGCTTGAGGCGCGCTTCGAAGACGCTCGCTACCAGTATGATCGACTTCGTCAGACCAATGTCCTCAACGCCGCCTTCCCCATCTGGTACGACGGGCACATTGGCATCATCAACGGCCTTCATTTGGGACGTCTGCCCAACAAGCCGGTGAGTTTTCAGCTGCGTCGTGCCGTTCGCCCCTTTAAATCACGTGGTGTGTTTTTCACCTCCCCGTCCAATCACGTGGCTGTGCGTTGTGACCTCAAATTTCATCGTGCACGGTAAATTGCGCTTTCTAGCTCGTGTACTATTAAGTGTCCTGGGATTACGACCACAAAACCAACTTTCCATCCCACGTTAACATTGCTTCTTTATGTTCGCGTTTGGGAAAGACAAGAGACGCCCGCATCTGTAGCGGATGGGTGAACCCTGCTTACTGACCTGACGATCACAATGACTCATCCCCCTTTCCATTGGTTACTTTTCTCGGGTTGATACGAGCTGTTAACTCCATAAGAGTGTGTGTTTTGCGCCTCCTCGGTGTATTTTCACTATGTTGAATTTCGTGATTATGAGTTCATTGATGAAAATATCAAGTATCAGCAAATTTATTTATTATGGAAAATAGATAACAGCGAACTAGATCTTGGAAATATCGTCCCACGTCTTCCATGACCTTGCGCTGTGCGTCCGGTAACGTACGGAGGCCGTCGTGAAAGAAACTTGTAGGCTTCGAGACAATGAAGTCATCCGCAAGAAGTCCATTCACTGCTTGTTGCTGGTGGCCAAGCAGTGAAAGCATGTATTCAGATGTTGACCTAGATTGTGTGCGGAAAACCAAGTTCCAAGTTTTCGCATTTTCCCCACTCGGTGCAAACGCTTAGAAATGGGTGTTTCGATGACTCCTAACTGAGCCGCTGCAAGCTCTTTTAGCACTTCGAAAACGTTTGTGCCGGTAATTGCACGTTTCCCCAAACACAACGTTGGCACCAAGAACACCACAAATTAATTTCCGTACTACAGAAGCACTTTTTCCCTCTTGTTGGAATTCGTATAAAGTGCAATGCCGTCGAATGTACTGTTTACCAGTTGCCATCGTGAATTCTGCTATTGTGAGAGGTTATGTAACCCACGTAGACTTGTTAACGATCACAAAAAAACTCCCTTCTCTGTTAGCATCGGGTCATTTAATTTTTCTAATTTCGTTCAGGCTGCCATGAACAAAATTAACCTATCATGAACCCACTTTATAATCCCACTAGTGCTCCCTTCTGTATCAGTTTCTGATTTACCTAATATCGATTTTATGCCAATCCCACTGGGCCAGTCCAGGGACTGAGTGGTGGGCTTTTACACATCCGATTTCCCTTTGATTCAGATCGGCTGGCCGGAGATAAACGGTGCCCTGGGGCAGTGTGCCATGCTTGTGACGTGCTTGGCGAAGAAGCTATCCCACGCCTTCAGGAAGTTCGTCTCGCTGTTTAATTACACCCAGGTCGGGCCGGCAGGTGCATCATCGAGCCTTTTGCCTTTTTCAGCTGCGTGATAATTCCGATGGGAAATCAGTCGAAAATCGCCGCTCTGCCCAACGGTAGTCCACTGCCCCTTTACAACTCGACTAGCGCTGTGTGGAAGTTTACTAGTAGTAGGTGAGGCTTTGGGTCGATGTAATCACCCTCGTAGCCGCACCATTTCCTTATTGCATATTTTCCCGCAGGCATCAGATGAAGATGTCATCTATTGTGAATATCTGTCCTTGTCAAATGCTTATTTAACTTTCTGCTGGTAGGAGCTAAACGATTTTCTGGGCCCGTTTTCGACAGAGTAGAAGCATTCTCCTCTTCAAGATTGCTGTTTTTAATCTCTTCAATCACAACAGTCAGTCAATTAGGGCCAATTAACATGCCTCAGCCGTGTACTCTTGTCACAAGGTCATTGAGTTCCCATGACATCGCCTCTTCGCTCACTTCTAACACGGAAACAAAAGAAACGGTTTCTAGGTGGACCTCATTTTGAAGGACTAACTATAGTGTTGAATGTGGAGGCCCTGTGCGTGTAAAGGCAGGTGTCCGAATGCCAACACTTAGATTGAATTAGTAAGATGTTGAAACTGACAGTTGCCGGTGACGTCCTGTTTTCTACTTGACGTTTGGTGCTCCTGAAATGTCACATTTTATGCCTCCTTTTAGCTTCGACAATGCAATGGGCATGTTCCTGGACTGCGTCGGCCAGCTGCAGGCGCTCGTCGAGCGACAGCCGGACTTCAGCTTGCCGTTCAAGATCCTCGACAATGGCCGAATCCAGGACAGGAACGGATCCATCTTCTCTGTAAAGCAAGTTCCCATTATTTGAAGTGGTGTGCGTTTTATCTACCGTTTCACGAAATTCCAGCACCCTTGGCGTGGAAGCGCTAGGTTAGGGTCGCATCGAAGATAGGCCAAGATAACACCAGCATCAAATCCAGGCACCAAAGCACACACTGCGCGTGAGTAACGCGCAATTTCGCGCTCAACCCTGCTCAAGATCGCTCACCCGCGTGCCATCGACAGCTGTGGCGACGCAGCATCACAGAGACTGCTGCTTGCTGCGACAATGTTTAATTTGGTGGCTTTAAGGAAATGGAGAATGGTATTCTACGCATTGTTAACTTCATGTTTTTCTTCCACCAGATGCGCCGGCAACACCGACGAGAACTGGACCAAAGCACTGAAGATGTTGCTCATCGATCTCAAGTACCTCATTGCCGCCACCTGCGGCCGATCCCGCTCCACCACCCCGGAAACCACCTCTCAACGCACCCCCTAACAACCTGCTATCGCTTGATTAGACTTGCTTTGTGTACATAAACCCCATTCTATCGCATTTATTTTTGTTGACGGTAGTCGCTCACAGTTGCTGTGGGAACAGTTAGTTTTGTGACGCAATCATTTCGCACACCAGCCCTGTCGTCTTTTAAAAGTTGCGATGAAGGCACCATCGATTGGGAGTTTATACAGGGATTTAGACAGGGATAAAAACAATTAACAGAATCAAAGTTAACCATAGTTGTTTGTGGTCGCGTTCAAGTCATGTGAATACGAGTAACCGTCAATATCAATCAGCAAAAAAGACGAGTGCACAGCCGGAGATTTCAAGGACGGCGGTGAGCAGTTTGTGTGCGCGCATGCATTTTGTAGAAAACTAAATACTGTACAATCCGAGCCGCACTGGGCATGAAGGCACCAGGTTGCGTCGCCTCAGTGCTGCTGCAGAATCGGACACGACTTGGTGGGGGTGGAAAGGAAGACTCGTGACTCGCCAGCATCACTGTCGAGGGTCTTTGGGCCGGTGGCGGCGGGATCGATAACGAGTGGGCCGCCTCCGTCAAACTCGCTCTCGGATTCGTCGGAGGGAGGTGCAGCTGGAAGACCATTGGTTGGGGTTGGCGTCTTCTGGCTCTCCGGCGCTTCTGCCACCTCACTCCTTGCGCTCTTGGGACGCGCTTTTCGTGGGACTTTGAGCGGCGCGGAAGACTTGGCCGTGGCGTCTGAGCTTGCCCCCTCCTCATCACCACTAACATCTTCGTCAGATGGAGGGGGCTGGGCTGCGCGTTCTTGAGCTGCCTCGCGGGCATCCTCCACAGCCTGTTTGTACGCCCCGCGCTTTTTAACCCGTCGCTTGTCCACCTTTCTGTCATAGTAGGCAAGGAAGGGCAGGAGTTTGTCGCAGGGGAAGTAGGAGACCTGGTCCCAGGCAAACCAGCGCACACAGGCGTCGCAGGAAGCGTCGGATCGACGGAGACTGGTTATGCGCGCAGGCCACCACGGCCAGCCGGCCAACTTGCACCAGACGACATCGCCGACACGGAACACCGTCGAGGGTGTCTCGGGAAGTCGATAGCACTTGACAAGACGCTCGTCGGCCCCTAGAGGCGGCTGCGTGTGAGGTGAGGGAATCCGAGAGTCCCCGGATTGTGATTGAGAGGGTGTCACCATTGGCGACAATTCTGCATTTGATGTTTCCTTTGGAGGTGAAGGAGGGGGCGGTTTCTGAGAGGGCAGCAGTGGAGGAGTGGCAACTGCTTCGGACAAATCGTTGAGCATAACTTGCACCTACAAATGCAGAGCATGAAAGAGATGAATTTGCGACCGTTTTTGGTTGACTTTGGCAGCCTTAGCTTAGGTATGGTCCGTGTTTACTTCACTCGACGCATACGCTGGAGATTACTGTTTTGCAGCCAAAAAACCAGCAGATTTTTTGTGTGAGTATCGATCCAGCCATGGCCTAGCGCCCTTTCGTCAATACGAGTTAACTAACCTGGTACTCATTTACCGAGTCCGAACCCTTCCCTTGATCACTGTTGCTGCCTTCGCCATTACTCGACAAGACGCATCGATTGATTTTGATCTTAATCGGAGGCAGGGGGGGCGTAACTGCGGAGGGGACGCGTGGTGACGGTGCAGGTTCCGCCTTCTCGGGCACATCAACTCGTTCAACTCCAACACTGGTTGTCGCAGCGGGGGAACACGGTGACTCTGTGCTGGCGCCATTAACACCTTTTCCTTCCGAGTCTCGCTCAGCGCGAATGCTTCGGCTCTTGGACTTTTTGTGTGGCCTTTGAGGACGAAACGGAGAGCTAGAATGGGGGCATGGAGCCTTTGCTGGAGGTACAATGCTCACCGCATCAGAGGACTTCGGTGAGATAATGGTAGCTCGTGCGGATTGTAATAACGAAGCTGATTGGGCCTTAATCTTGTCTTTTGGGGGGCGAACAGCCGGTACCTCCTCCTTACGTTTTTTGAGGTGATTTTGAATTGGGGATGGGGTGTGTGTGAAATCGGGTAGGCATTCGGCCTTTTTCTTTGCAGCCGACAACTCGTCAACCTGTTTCCGTTTTTTCGATTTCGGTGGCTCCGTCGAAGTTTCGTCTTCCGCGACAGGTCGCTGCTTCTTCAGAGATGTCGACGGCTTAGCTGGTGGCGCAGCATCAGGTCGCTCTTTCCGCTTGGCCGGCTTTGAGGAGGATGAATGCCGATGATTGGTGGAGGGAGTTTCTTGGGTTGTGGCGGGAGGGGAGAGGGCTTTCCTGCATTTGCGGCAGATAAAGTTTCCGATTGAGCAGCGGGGTAGATTGGGGGCGCGAATGACGGCGCGGGGTTGTGGAGGTGGGGTAGGAAGAGAGGATGTTGGCAGCAGACTGGTGCAGGAAGAGGCGATGGCGCGTTTGGGCGTGGAACGGAACACGGCCAGACGCGAGGGTTCACCTTCGGCCTTGTAAGTGTAGCGCTCCACGGCGCAGGACGGCGTCTTCAGTGGAAGGCAACCATCACCGTTGGCTAATGAAAGCGACCACGACGGCGCACCAACCGTGCGATGCTCGTTTACACCAATTCTGCAGAAAGTTAGAACATCAAAGTTACGAAAAGCGCTTCAAGCCACACAGAAATAACAAGAAAACAGTGATGCCGATGTTTTTGTGCGTAGGACTTTTCGCACGAGTACGATTTTCTTCGTTTGAACGACAACAACAACAACAACCATTGTATAAGCGCTAAGCAGGATCTGAGGTCTGGTAAAGAGCAACAATGAAAAAAAAACTCCAGTTTAGGAAAGTAAAGAAAACATGGGCCAGTCAACAAAAATTTCACATACTGAAACACTTGCCTAGTTTTTCACTCGTGCGAATGTTAATTGCCTAAGCGTTCCACCCACTGAACCAAGACAACGAAAACGACTGTGGTGTGCAGCCTTGTCGTGACGCAATTGCCAGACTTAAAGCACACGATACAGGTTAGACATCGCAGCGACAGAAGCAGTTATATTTTAGCCTCAAATGTCGAATGTTCCAGGACCGATCGTAGTTACGAGAGCGTGCAGTATGGCGCCGAAGTGATTATGAAAAGAAGCAGCCCGTTTATCGGAAGTTTGAACAGTGCGACGACGAGGGGGCTCGAGTTTATGAGTTAGACTCAGATCATGCTAAAGAGACATTTCTAATGACACAAATTTGTAGTCTCGCAAGTAACTTCAGAAATGAGCGGATACTCATAGTTGTACTCAGCGCTTTGAACACTTGCAAAATGTGTCAGACATGTGTCAAGAAAACCCCAAAATTACCTAGGGAAAACGCAGTTGGACCAGTTGGGTTTTACAGATTTATCAGCGATTCGATCAATAAATATTCGCATTCGAAAATATGGGAGCACCCTGTCGAGATTGAAAAAGGCACCCCGAGGGTAGATATTGGCAAATTTAGGTAACCACCAAGACGGCTAAAGGATATTAGTATAAGACGGTTCGATTTACAATTAGGACAAACTTAAGCTTGCCACAAACAATGCTTATTTGAACGGATTTATGGCATAGAAGCTGAATATAACGAGGCAACTAGAGAAGAAACGGTGCCGAAATCGTGAACACGTTGTGACTACTAGCAGAGTTCCAGAAAGTGGACAATCCCGGTACAAAAACCAGTATAACGCCCCTGCCTTCGAACAGCCAAAGCTTGCACAAAGTGTGGTCATGTAACTATTACCATTTCGGAACCTCCATAACGGAAAATATAGGGGCAAAAGTATGCCGGTAGACAGGTCAATCGGAGATGATTTAGACAATCTCAAACTGAACAGCAAAACCATAAGCAACCCATGGAAACGATGACATATTAAATCAAAGCACGAAAGACGTATTTAGCAAGCATAATCAATGGAAAAACATTAAAAGAGTTTATGAAACGACCACAGGAAATACTTCTAACCATATTTCTAAAAAAAGCTCACTTTTGGAATCTAGCGACGCAATGTGCTCGAGTATTTGAGTAGTCTTTGAAGATACGCAGATCAAACAGCTTGAGACACTAAAAGTTCTCTTGTCCATGGCATTAAGGAAATACTATCGTAAGATGCAATCAACGTGTGGTTTACCTCACATGCACATAGAGGAACACTATTCCGTCCACGCCGTGGTTTGCGTGTCACATAGGACAACTAAGAGCCCGTTCTAGGAGCACGTTGGCAGATTTTCGCAAGATAACAGGGAGATGGCCCATCACCACAGTTAGGACAACGGCAAAACTTGGAACGAAATTGTGTCCAATGCAGCAAAAAAGCATTAATACTCTGTGCAGACACCGATGTCTACAGTATAGACGGGTTCATATTAGCGAGTGAGCAGCCAAACCAGCATTGAAAACAGACTTCATAAAGTTTGATTAACGTCAATTATATAGACAGATACGGATAACAACCATTACGATTACCGTAAGCCAGTGACTAAAGAAATAAATCCGAATATTGTAGAGATGCAACTTCCTACAATCAAACAAACATCGGCTACTGTGAAAGGCTCCGGGACCTTATAGCAAGACCAAAAGTGAAATCATACTAAAAGACACACTAACCCAAGTCCGACGAAGTCCTGCCTACGGCAAAAACCCTCCTGGACGAATTGGCATCAAAAACGGGAAAAAAGCCGTAATGTTCGAATACCTGTACTATCATGTCGTAAAGGTTAATTAAAAGTGTCCTAATTATCAAACTGTTACAAGAAATCTCGTACGCATGATATGGTCCGCCGAAAATTACTTAAAGTACAGCGCCATCAATAAACAGCAGTTTTGAAAGTTTCAAAAGCAATTACAATTAACCAAATCCAACTACAAATACATTCATGTAGAAGCGGTAAATGGGGTTGACATCTATTAACAGAAATAACAGTTGACATCTAGATACTCACCAATATCAAACGTAGAAAAAGGGGAGGACTTCAATGGTATCAAAAAATTAAGATGTCAGACTCCAAAATGAGTAGTCAGGGGATAAAAACTAAGTCACGACAACCGACATCAATATTTTAAGTCAGTCTAAAATCACCTCAGCGAATCAGTTAATAATGAAGTCAATCCAAGCATAAAAATCAGCAGCACAATGAATAGAGTGATGGAGAGAAGATTGAGTAAGACCGGATAGTGTTGAGATGATTAAGCAACAATACTTGCGCGGAAAACACACTTTAGTGTGGTCGTATGATTTAAAAGTTGAAACTACATGATAACTGGTATAACAACGGCGAGATACGAATTTAAAGGTGAGAGAGGGACCGCTGACAAGGATTACGCGGGAAATTCCTGACTGCAGCACAACTCACACACAAAGACCTTAATATATACCGCAACGTGATCAGCAACACTGTCTTAGGTGAATACTAGCGACTACATGGAACAAGTGAAAAGTTTCGCAGCTGACCGAGTTTCAATATGTGAATAATTACCTTTCATTTTCAGAGAGCAGTACACCACGAAAAACCTTCCCCTCACCACAGAAGCTAACCGCTATCAAATTCGATGTGAAATGTTCTACAATAACGCCTAGTGATTGGCCTTTATGCAATACAAGAGGGTCAACGACACCCGACGCCATCTTAGGCGGCTATTTCGAAAGACGCTCTCTCAATTATATAATAATATTAACAAGAAGAATAAATCAATAGTTATAAAAGTAGTTTTTTATTTAGATTTGCAGAATAACAGCCAATAACATTGCTTAAGAAATCTATACATTTCAAAAAATTTTAATTAAGAATATTTTCCCGATTATGATTCCTTAAGCACAGTCCAATTCGACGAGAATTTCATAATGACTACTTAGCCAAGGTAAATATATTTAACAGCGTAATCATTGTATTTATGACTATTTATTTAATTATTACTGCGGTCTATCTTTTTGCCTTAAATTTGAAGTTAGGAAATGGCTGAATTTCGCTATTCATATTTTCTTAACTGAGCTAAATTAAAATTTTTCCATCATGCTTTACGCCGATTGTATTTTTTTTGCGATTTTGTACTTTTGTTAGTAGTTAAATTTCTTACACTTTCTGGTTTCCTAACTAACGACCTTTTAACGTCATCAAAAAGGTGCATTTATTTTTGCATACATACATGGTTAGGCATTATTATTTATAATTGTGAGCAAAACATCGAGTGAAATATTCGGTAACATTTAATTTATATGTGTGCAAAGCATCTTATTGTCTGCATTAAGCGCTTTAACGGGCAATCATCACTAGTTTAAGTTCGTTTTGAATATCAATATTTATATTAAGTATGGAGATTAAGACAACTGAAATCCTTTGTGGATAGTGATAGATGCTCAAAAACTTAACGTCGAACAGTCACCACCGCACACTATTGCATCTAAGTTGCAAATATGGTCCAGATTGTGGAATTTTTAGTCTGTTTGCTTCATTACAAATTGCAGAAAAATCGAATAACAATACAAGTCATTGCCTTTAAAAGTTTCAACTTTGAATAACCTAAAACTATTATTTAATGAATTTTTCTGATGGATCAAATAGGAAAACTCAAGCCTTTAATAGTGCCCACATTTAATTGCCAACTTGAATTAATTAGTAGATCTGAACTGTAAATCATGCTCATTTATTTATGCATGCTCTTCGTTGGAGATATGTTCCGGCGATCATCTAGTGGCTCATTTATCAAACATTAAATCCTCAATTTGCCTATATAATATTTCTTGTAAAACATAACATGGCAAAGTGATAAGTTGTTGGAAAAATTATAATTTTTTTGGGTACATACTTTGCGCTGTTTTAAATTGTGAGGATATTTTGGGTGATGCGAGGACCCAACATACTAATTCTTGTAACATTGTCTTTTTTTAAATTATGCCTGCACTACTGATATCGCAGAAATTTTGAAATGTAATTCACTTTTTTCATCTTCCTCCTTACCATGCTGTTTCTGAAGGCACCAAACGCACATCACTTATTAGTTGCCATTTTTTATTTAGGTGGAATCTGTTTACGGTACAGTAAAAAAAAGTGCGAACTTGCTGCTTTTGTCTGAAGTGTTTCTCTTTACATAAAGCGATTCTCAATGACTGTCAAACCTCATTTCTTGTTCATGGATTCGCGGCTCCAAGGAACTACCACTTAAACTAGCAATAAAGTTTATGCACCTCCTTGTAAACATTTTTGAGATTTACGATCCATCAAAATTTCGACAAAAGTGGTCTGCAACAAAATTTGATTTATCTTATTATAAATAGTCATGCAAAATAAACAGCTTGTTTAAATGTGTCAGGGCAAATCTTTCACGGAATTCTGGTTAGTTTTGTTAGTTCAATGTTGATAGTCTGAATTATAACTTTGTTTTGCTTAACCATGATTCAAATGGATGCAGTTCCGTCAAAAAATTTCGTGCAAAGGAAAAATGCACCTACACTTCTCCATGCACACTTGATTACATAAAAAGTAGCTTTGGTTTTATGCACCCTAAGTATAGACCGACAATTCTTTGTAAAGCAAACGCAGATTTTAGTAAAATTAATGTGATTCTGTATTCATACCATTGCTAAATTTCCTGAAAAACGGTCAGCTTAAAGACTTTATCAGCACAACCAAAGTAATTGATACAGCCCAACAGGTTATTGTGAAAAGTTGGCTGTGTATCATTGCAGAATTTTTCGACGGCTCGACTTCGAGTGGGTTTCTCGATTTTAGTCAAATGCAGAAGCGTTTTGATCCCCTCTCCTGCCACTTTATACACTCACACGATGAGTTTTATTGCCACAAGTCACGTTGAATCATCCCTTTATTTTGTCTTGTTATTTTAAAAGTGTGGCGCCGTGCGTTGTTCACTGACTATTTTGAGCAACTTAAATTTATGCAACAGAAAACAATGAGTGTGTTGTGAGTTTCGTAAACCTATGGCTATTGTTACAGCTCGTGCACCGTTGGTACCAACTTGTGCCCCCTATTTCTGAGAAATTATACATGAACATAACGCTGTGGCCTAATTCAGATGGCGTTCATCATGGACACTGCTCTTCCATTGGTCAACTTGTAACCGGCGCTCAGTAGGACTCGTAATTAAAACAACAGATAAATTAAGCCTAGCGTGGTAAACCTCAAACATCCATCACGCAAGAGGCATTTCAATGGGTTTAATTACCTAAATCTCCATAATCTATGTGTTTATAGTCCCTCTAGCCATCCGCCTGTGTACCTCCTCATTTTTCGAATTGATTTATTGCTTCTCCAACCAATCACACTGCAACGCATCTCTCTCATCACCATTTAAGTACTGTTTCAAAAAACTAGTGAACCCGAGCGGGTTCACGACGCATGGCTTTACGCAGGTTTGCAAATAACTCGTTTAAATACCATAAACTTCATTTCAGATTTTCAGCCTAATGAGGCGTTCATGACTTATACAGTACTGATGCCCACAGCGCCTCATTGCGTCATCGTTACTGTTCGTGAGAAAATGATTCCATGGTGTAAATTGAAACAGTCTGTTTCTGGGCTAACCAGCCACCATTCACATCGCCAATCTGCATCCCTATTGGCTTATTCGAGAGCACAAATGTTTACTAATTACCAAAGCGATGGTTAGGCCATTTGGCGCACACAATGGCTCGCGAATATATAAAAGTTCTCTGCTCTTGAGTACTGCACACACACACACTCTCACAATGGCAGACTACAAGAGCATTTTCTTCGCTATCGACAAGGAGAAAAACCGTAAGGCGGCTTTTTTTTTCATTTTTGACATTGACGGTTAAACCCAGTGTGCTGTAACTATGGTGCCAATCTTGTACTTTCAAATTTGAATTGCCCTTTAAAGACGTGGTCGCATGCAATGCTTTAGGAATTGAAGCAGAAGTATTAGTTGAACATGTCTATGGGCCTACGTTAGAGCTGGGTGCTTATGCCAAAAAAAAGAATGTTTCAGCCCTCGCTGTGTTGGCGTGAGCTATGTGCGATTTGACGCAAGTAATGAAACTCAAATCTCAAGCCACTGTTGGCTTTCTCTTTAACTGCTCTCATGAATTCCACTTTGAGAGAGCACACATGTACATAAATCAGTTGCTTGTTGAGTGCGCCAACAGACAATATTCAAGTGGTTTCGGGTAGAACAATGAAGACGGGTGTTACAACGACAGATTAATGTGTGCTACCAGTTCTAAGCTGAATCTAGATTACATTTCATGATCGATAATCAATCTCGGAACAACATATCTCCATTTCGGAATGCCAAATCCTCATGACCCCACATCACAGATAACGTTTGAATGCAGGCTACGAGGTAGAGAAGTCATCGAAAAAATTGCGCGCATTTCCCAGCGTGTTGAATTGCTCATCCACTAAGTCGAGACGCTGCGTTGATCGGATCAAGTGGTAGTCGAATGAGGCCAAGTTTTGTGCGATGAAGGAACAACGTGAATTCGGGTGATGTCATACAGCAACCACATGACTTGTCGGCTTCCTTGCCCAGCAAATGGCCTAATTCTAATTACGCTCTTCACTCCGTTTGTTCGATTTTCAGCTGTAGCGTTGCGCTGTCCCTGTCTGACGGCCAGTTTCCTGGCTTTCGTCATAAACCACTTCCAGAAGAAGAACCTCCTTCAAGTGGAGGTCCACTTTCGGCGTCGATGTACTGGGCTGCTTGTGATTCACCCACGGCTTTACGCTTTGCGTTTGGGATTCTCGTACAAATTGTACTTTTCATAACTCGCCACAATTTTCCACAAGAAGTCCATTCACTGCTTGTTGCCGGTGGCCAAGCAGTGAAAGGCATGTGTTCGGACGTTGACCTTGGTTGTGTGCGGTCAGCACATTTGGGAGAACCAACTTCCGAGGTTTCGCATTTAACTCATTTGGTATCGAAGGCTCTTGTTGTGTTTGCGTTGAGTCTTCATGGAGCAGCTTGTCACTAAGAACACTAAAATTTAATTTCCGTACTTGTTCCCTGTTGTTTGAATTCGAATAAAGTGCAATGCCGTCGAATGTGGTGTTCAGCAGCTGCCACCGTAAACTCTGATATCATGAGGGGTAATATGACTCAAAAATATCTCGCTTTTAAATGCGATTTTAAGCTCGACGAAAACTCGGTACCGATTATGTCAGGCGCCAAATAATTTAGCGATTCGTACCGCCAGGAGTCTAACTAGCGAAAGGGACATTATCGTCTAGGATTCAGCTGTGGGTCACGAAAATTTTCCTACAGGAAACCTTTCAACCACCTGCACAAGTACTGAGGCAGGCGAGTGATTTTAACAACTGCAAACGTCAGATTAAAGTGCGACTAATTTAAGAGCTCAATCGCGTGAATCGTGTGTCAATGCAATGTAAGCTAAAGCCCAATTGGACAATTGTTTGACCCCATCGCGCTAAAATTTCGCCTTTAGATTACATTACGATCAAGGACCTGGAACAATACGTAAAGGACAACCGAATGAATCAAACAGTCGTTCAGGTGAGTTTGCTCCCTCCTACTCGTACATTGGCATAGTTATAAGTAGTATAATTAGCATACTTTTATTAGCCTCCGTCACATGTGTAATACGTTTCCTACTTTTAGAGGTGGATTCGACTCTTTGACCCCAAGGGAACGGGCAAAATAACGCTAGAAAGCTTTTGTGAAACACTGGGTGAAGACGTTGACGAAATGTGAGTGCTGATTTTCTCACTTCGAAATGAGACACCCAAGTACTACTCTGGCTGAGGTCCCTTTTACAATTTAGCACCAAACTCAGACAATGTACGCATTCCTTCCAAGCAATATTTTCATTGGAGCATTACCTGTTTTGAGAGATATCTTGTAGGTCATTACCAAGTCCAGCGTCCAATGCCTTCACGATAGATTAACCTGGAATTCAGAAGCCCAGATAGTCTAAATTTAAGAAGAAATAAAACATCAACAAGAATTCAGAAGGCTGTCACCAATTAGTTTTTAATAATTTGAAGTCCTCCTGGATGCTAAAGTATTGATTAGAAAATCGAAATTCGCGTCTTCTTTGTGGCATGGATCCTGGAATTGTCAGGTTTGTAGCGATCAGCTTTCGAAATCAATCGATAAATTTGAACGCACGCCGTGTAGCGAAATTCGCTCAAAGACCAATGTCAAGCGTTTCCATTACAGCTGACTCCATTTCACGTTAAACATCTGCTCTCTTGATAACGCATCCGTCGTTTCTGTATTACTAGCCACTGCCATGTTCTGTTTTACAGGCTGAAACAGTACCCACCGACAAATGTTCAGCAGATTCGGCTGATTGATCGAGAAATGTCGGAGCGAATGATGGAGAACCTGCTGAACCAGACTCGCCTGGCTGTCCGCGAACACCCTGGTGACCTCCGAGTGAGATCATTTAACTTGTCATGACTGTTAAGCAGAAACAAGTCACACAAAAACACGCGTAAAACATCCTTATTGCTCTCTAGAATCATCAGGAACCTTGCCAGACTGCGAATTAGCACCGCAGATCGATGCTTGAGGTGCCAAAGGATTCGAATATAACTCGATTCCACAATTGAAATATGTTTGTCGAACTACAGGGCATATCATGTTACTGTCTAGTGTCGCTGTCCTATATGGGGTTCATTTTGAGCTCATTCGGTGAAACCTACGAACAGAACGCACAGTACATTAGAAGCCAGACACGACCGACGCCAGTAGAGGGTACAAAGTCAGTGTTATCAATTTCCCATTGCATTAGCAAGAGAAATTGTCGAAGTTATTGAGAAGGTGCTTGCTTCAGAGGCACCTAGGGTCGAGAGTTCGGTTCACGGATTCTGTCAAGTTAGTCAACACTGTCAAAAAATTCCTGGCTCTGAATGTCAGGTCAATCTTGTTTGAAACACCAAGCCTCTGATTCCGCCACTTAGTTTAATGAATCTGTGTACTTTAAGTTGCCATTTTGGATGTACTTTTATCTGCTACTCCCACCCCTCTCCCAGGCACAGGCAGCCACCATCAAGGCATATGCGGATAGACGCTACGGCGACTCGTGGCACTGCTTCATCGTGAACGGTTCGCACGGTTACTTCTACTCACACAAGCCGAATCATTCAATATCGTTCTACTTCAGCGACAACTACTACTTCATATTCTGCACCCCACTCAACTGAGCACTAGCAAATACACTGTAGGACGTGATTACCGATACATTTAGTATGAATAAACAATTCTACACAATCACGGTGTTGTCTTTTGAGTGTGCCAAAAGGACTGCACTTGAGACGCAGTTGTGTGAATAGCCAAGGACATGATGATGCTCTGCCTGGAATGCATTTTTGGTAACCTGCGTTTATTGGTCAGTAAAAGCCCCTTAACAGGGTTTGCTGCATCCTTATTGGTTGATCACGTTTTGCCTACTCACGGAAGGCCACCTTAGTTTGTTCTATCACTAGGTTGATAGATTATTGATTGTTTGTTGTTGGCTATGCATTCCTTGTTTTTGCTATTATTCAGTGACTAACCAAAAGTTTTACGTTCACCGAAAATCATTGTTTTACTGAATTTGAGACGCCATTGAAAATCAATATGTTTTCATTTTTTTGTGAAACTTGATTTGATCAACAAAACAAACCACATTTCCATCATGGTAGCAATGAAATCTATTCTCTGTTAATGGAGAGGAAATGAGAGTATAATACGTAACCAACATCAACCAACAAGCAGGACTTCTTCTTAACGTTGAGTGAATCGGAAGAATTCCTATTTCATTTGTTTATCAAAATTTCCACTGTAGTTTGCACATTTTTACATGTTAAAAAACGCAAGCTTTAACACGTGTTTATTTACGAATCCGCTGATAAGAATGGATGATAATTTGTCATGTTATTATTGAGCATTTAACACCTGCTCAAGAGGTATTGAGTCGTGTCTTCGTTATCGATTGCCAGAAAGGAGCCAACCACAAACCGCTTAAGGTCATCTAAAATTGAGTTAATATCTAAGGTTGGTGATGCGTTTTGCGCCAGATAAGTTATAAATTGGAATTGTTAATTTCTAGCAAATCTGACATGGTCTTAAGGACGTATGTTTTTTATCAGAGAAAACCACAAACGATGCGTCTTTGTGGATGCCAGAAATCCTTAGGTGACCGCGACCACAACACATATTCATGAAAATAATGGCATTTATCCATCAATACTGTACTCACCGCCATCTCCCATTGATGATTATTAAAGCTTTGTGAGTTTTCGAATTCATTCCTTATCGAAACTTGTGATTTTACGTCAGTGAAAGCCATAAGGCAGTCTTGAATTTTCTCATGAAAGCGATTTTTTGTCATCTAAGTGATTTTAGAGGATGAAACAGATAAAGGCGTGGAAGGGTAAGGTCAGGGAAATGCGAAGTGTTCTGCTAAAGAATTTCCCCACCTAAACTCCCTCCCCCTCACTGTTTAGCAACATGTGGTCCAGCGTTGTCATGGTTAAGGATGTTACCGAATCTGGACGTTTTGATTGGATTTCGATACGGAGTTGGGTGAATTACTCGCAGTAATCCTCTGCAATTATTGGTTGATTGCGAAGGTGAAGGTTGTGTTCCTCTGCGGTCCCACCAGGGCATTTCTACTGGCTCCAGCAATTCAGCCTTTGCCGTAGATTCTGCACTTTTATTTTCGCGCCTCCAGATCGTTTTTCTTGCATTGTTGCTCCACACAGGTCAATATGACTTTATTCGAGTTGAATTTTATCGATAATCGATGAGGTAAATGACGGTCTGTTCCGTCCCATCAAAAAGCACGGACGCCAAATACGGTATTTCGAAGTGCGCCTGATTTGCCTTAAATGCCAAAAAGGCCAAATTTAGTCTCTCAACAATCGCTTTAGTGATAACCCTTGGCGCGGTTATTCAACAGATCACGGATAAAGCCATAACCAATGTAGGAAGGCCTTTAGATGCAAGCCAACTTAACCGCTGTTCAGTTATTCCAAGGACACGGCTCACTACCCAAAATAATTCTGATGTAGTTGCATTAGTCATCCCACTCCAAACTCGCGCAGTGTGACGAAAATGCAGCTTTTTACTCCCGATTTTGGCTGTTTACTTGGCAATTTTGACAATATTTCACACATACCTGCCATCAATTCAATCATCAAGCCTCTTTCGCCATTCATTCGTTCAGTATTTTAATACAGCGAAGCACTTTTGCGTGTGTAGCATGAAGCTAGTCCTTTGCTGCACTGAAACGATAAAGTTCCTTCTATCTTTTAAAAAAACTGACTGAAAAGTCAAAATCGTTTTGTTTTTCTGTCACCGGCATTACCTACAGACGCATGTGTACCGGTAATGAGTCATGGGGACTCACCCCCACATCGTTTTCACATACTGACCAGTCAACCCCCTTCTCATCATCCATGCTTCTGACAGTGTGCTGGACCTCCCCTGCGTCTTGTGACTTGATGCCTGTATACTCACTGGCTTATCAGAATTCTATTGGTTGAGAGTAGCCAGCTTTAAAATGCGCCTCATCTGCACGGCGGCAATTCACATGACTGTACTATCGAGTAAACACTTCTTTCACAGTTGAAATGGTCTACTGTGTGGTTCGAGACTCATCCCCAGGCCACAGCACACACCCCGTAATTCAGCTACTCTGCAAAATCAACGAATGGCCCTGTTTTGAGGGTGAAATGTGCTCGATTTCTGGCGTTTTTGAGATTATGCAAAACAGGCGGACCAATCACAAGCTTATCTCAAGGTTGATGGGAGCACCGGCCAGTGCCGTGTGGTTGAAAAGAAATTAAACTTGTACCCATGTGGGCACAACTCATCCTACACCTTGACAACTCAACACCATCGATTCAGACTTGAAGTCGAAGCGTGTGATGCTCCCGGAGTTATGGATTTATTTGGTCCAAAACAACCTAGCCATTCCAGTTTGTGCAAGTAAACTTGCGATTTTTGCTGGTTATAGCAATAGTGCTAGCTCTGTTTAAAAAATAACCTCACGGTTAAACTTGGTCGAATGTGGCTGGACATAGACAAGGTGCTTTGAATCCACAAAATTGCAATGTGCAATACCGGCATAAAGTGGATGACACACTTGTTCAGTTTGAGGCTCCTAGAGGTAACTGTTTTCCTGTTTTTTCTGTCTACTGGGTTCTTGTTTTAATCTATCCATTTCAAGGTGTGCGCGCTACACAAATATGAATACTTAAAGACATTTTATGTGACCATCCAAATGCAGACAAAACAAGGATTTTACTTAGAAAAGTTGATTTATGAGAAAAAACGGCTACTCAGAAGCACCGTGTTCACCGTTCGCAGATTTGAACAGAATGAAAGCGAGATCGCCAAAGCGGAAGCACATATTCGTGCCCGGAACATGTGCGTTGCACGTGGTGTAGGCCCCACGAATCATGGTGCACTGCCATATCGGTCCGAATCGCTTATCCAGGCGGATTTTCAGCTGCTCAACCAATTGCTGTGGCAGAAAATTACAATTAAAATTAAATTAAAAGGGACAACTAACATGCAAATAATTTGGACCTAATTAACACCACTGGTGTGAAGAACATTTACATCAGCGGCATCCACTGTAATCGTACAACAGTTACTAAGTTTCTGGTTAATAATAAATGCGAAATTTCTCAAGCAGCGCCTAACGCGTTTCGATTGACTTACAGTTGACAGGATTTCTTCAGAGGCAAGTAATCAAGGCACTTACCCATATAATAAACTAGATATCGTTCTACTATAGTGTTGTGAGATTTAAACACAAGCCATCTGACGATCCGATTATGCCATATCGTATTCACTAACTATTGTTTTATCAAGTCCAATACTAAAGACATCGATTTTGGATACAGAAAGATCTAGCCATGATCGCATCACGTACCTGGCTACTCGACGCGTACAGCCTCATGACTCGAATCAATATGTTGATGATCTCCTTCTGCATCTCCTCCGACGCATCGCCGGCGATCAGCTGAACCTTTTTGTAGGCCTCAAGTTGGCTTGTGCTAACTTTCCTTAAGCTTAACAAGACACATTAAACATGAAAAACATGCTGCCAAATCTCATTGGTAAATGGCGTCTGACCCAACACTCTGATTGGTTCCTACTGTGTAAGGCCAATCAAGTGTCTCTGGACAACTTAAGAGATATTGGCTGCTTGAACAAGACTTCGGTACATATTCAAGACTTACACTTGTTCCGGTTTCAAACCCATGCCTAGGAGGAACTCGGTAATGTCGATTTCGCCATTTCCCTCCGAATCAAACATTGCTAGCCAACGCTGCAAAAATAATAACAAAATCCACTTATCCCTTGGCTTATACATGGCTAGTTAAGTAAATGCCCTGCAAAATTAAATCTCAAAAATAGACTTTCTACTTAAACTATAAATGTAGCAAGTGTGATCCGTTTGAACTTACGTCGGCAAATGAGGGGTCAAGCTTCTTCTTCTGTGCATACGCATCCAATGCTTTGCGAGTAATCTTTTCTACAACCAGGACAAAAGTAAGGAACAATTGGGGTTGTTAGCTACGTCAAAACCTCAAAAACACAAATAAGGGGTTTTCATTAACCTCAAGAGTGACAGTTTCTGCAAACTGCAATCAACACACAAACTGCTTGAACAGTATTTCAAAAGAAGGATAGAAAGAATCGGTAGTAGAACGAGATATCGACAAATAAGGATCTGGATCTCTGTCGGTGAAAAAATTTACTACTGAGGAATTACTGCAAGATTTGAGAGTGTAAAAATCTACGATACAACAGCATTTACAAAGATAAAAGAAATTACAGTGGGCCTTAACTAAGACTTGAGGAGACGGGCATGACATGAGGTCGTTTAGTCGTAAGCAGCCCTTCACCGTGATAAGACTTGGCGTCTAGGTAATGCAATCACCTCCCAATCAATTGGTCCCCAAGCTGACCTCGAAAGTTCTCTGGAAGTGCGGAGACTGACTACCTGACGCCCAATTAACTGCAGCCTTTTGAAGGCATAACACATTGCTGTACGCCACGCCTTTGCTTAGGACAGTCAAACAACTTCAACAAATATTCACAATAACCTCGGTTACTTGAAGGCCTGATCTCATCTATTCACACAATGCTCCAGCCAGCGTGGACACACGTCAGTATATTCAGCAGATTTTAGGAATTGCGTCGAAAAGATCACCCTACCACCTCGCTGTTTCTCACTCCTATTCAGGTACTCGAGGCATTTTACCTCATGTCTTGACCAATCAAACACGGGCTACGGTCACGCAGACGAAATCATTGTATTACATGTCGACTTCTCGATGATTAGCTCACCTCACACACACGAATTCACCACACTGAGGCCTATCTTCACACTTCATGGACGCAACAACAGGCCACCTGACAAAGGACCTCGCGTCGATGCTCGTGTCCAAGTGAGTGAGTCAACAGCACCAAAACATTCATTGAGCAATCGTTGGATCCACCCAAGACGGTCTCGTTCAAACCACACGTGCTGTTCAATTCTTGTTCGCTTCGCCTATCGATTCGCCTTCTCATTGGCTCACCTGGTGGTGCTCCCAGGTTCTCGCATCAATATAACGAGTGTGGAGCACAGGAAAGTGACAATTTGTCAGCTCACAGGCATGCTGCAGTCCCGATACAAGTTGAGGGATTGTG
>UXSR01005668.1:0-20948 GCA_900604375.1 Mesocestoides corti
CACCACCACCACCACCACCACCACCACCACCACCACCACCACCACCACCACCGCCACCAATCTACCCATTTTCACCTGCCTACCCCTTTGTTTTTCGAAGGATCTCACCAGATTACACCTGCATCTGGGAAACGGACAAGTTGGCTTCGATTCGCCAGAGAATATCGGGGCTCTCACTGGTAACCAAGCAGGTAATACTACTTATTCTTTTTTATTAAAAAAAAATATTCGATTCACTTTATGTCTGGATGGAGAAGGACTTGGTTTTTAATTTGGTCATTAAAACGATGCTCTCCGGGGAATTGAAAAGGTGAAAGTGAAATCAACTATCCAAACACAAAACGCGCCAAAATTTGAAATGGTGTTTTTCTTCGACCAATTTTCAGATGTTTATTGTTTCACATACTAGATTTACCAATTCTAACGACAAAAATGTTCAAGAATGAATGTTTAAGGCGCAACATCAATGTTTCAGTTCAAGGCGATTAAACGCATCTATTGGCGCTTAAGTGATAAAATTTGAAAAAACCGCGAGCCTCGAGCCTGTGATTCGAAGTTTACCAACCTCGCACACCACTGAATTTGCGGCCGACTCAGAGTTAATAGCATACTAGCTGGGACGAAGTGACAATTTCTGCGTTGAACCAACTACCTCGGACGGCTCATAATTTTGATGGAGTCGTTCAACGAGTCGAACAAACACCAAGCGAGTGTCATTGATGCTTTCTGTACACTCATCAGATTGGCTGACCGTCATCGTGAAACGTGCAGTTGCAGGACAACGACAACCAACCAGGTACTATGACAGCAAGTTCTACACTCGACATCCGATGCCATTCCCTCTACCTGGAATGGCAGTTACCAACACTGCCGAAAGATCACATTTCCGTCAAGTTATCTTATGTACGTTCAAAAAAGACGCCGAGAGAGCTGGAAATTCGAGGAGCAATAATGAAGGTGATTATTTGAATCGTGTCTCGGCATTTAGGACTGTTATTTTGGCAGTTTGGTCCACTTTAACGTGGGGGCCTTTGAGCGAACTTCTGAGACAAGTTGACCACTTCTTCGTTGCACCAACTACCTCGGACGGCTTGTAATTTTGATGGAGTCGAATGAGGTTTCCCCAGGACAACGACAACCGTTCACCTCCAGGGACACGCCAGGTGACAGAAAGTCATCAGGAGAATTGAGTAATTCAGAGATGATCAACGAGTTGAGAAAATATTTGCCAATTGCAAAATATTTTGCCATTTCTGTCATCGATGCTCCCTGTACACTCATCTGATTGGCTGAACCAAGGTTGCCTTGAAACACCGTTTGTTTAAACCCATTTGAGTGTGCAGGGCACTTATTCAAAGTGGGAATAGAAAGGCCACATTTCCGTCATGTTATGCTATTTGACTTCAGAAAAGGGCGGCGTGAGTGTTGACACTCTGGTAAACAATACTCGAGGCCTTTATTTGGTGGCTTCAATCCAAACGACAAGCTTAGCCCTGGGCAAAATTCTCTCATTGATGCTTACCCTATCCGTGCGTTGGGTTATTAAAATCCAGAGATCGCCACTAGATTGATTATTTAGTGACTAAATGTTGGCTATTTGAGGGAATTTGGCCAAGTAAATCTGAGTACACTTCGAAACGGGATGCATGTGCTCCTCACGTCTTGACGGGACACAGCCAACTGGACCGTGTTTCCAAGGCCATTTTTCCCTCCGTCGGTCGACAAAACGATCTTTAATTTGAATCGAGACGCAACTGCTGTAGCTGAAACCCCGTTTGTGTACGACAGTACGATACGACAAAAGAAGCCGGTAACACGAAATCGGAAGAACAGCATCTTTGGCTGATGGCTGAATTGTTGCACCCAATGAACGTTCCGTTCTGTGTCCTTTGATTGGTTTGCCGAGAAATATCTTCCTACAAGTTCTACCTCGGAGATGTTCTGTGATCAACTCGCTGCACCCAATTTTGACATCCAAGCCAAACGTCAAAATTCTGTCAAACGAAAAAGCTTTAGGTGTTACCATGGCAACATTTGACCAAAAGTCGTATTTGCCGTATACCTTCTTCAGACCTTCACCTGATTCGTTCTCAACGAACAACCTTGATGCAGTGAACGAAGTTGAAATGTACTTTACGAAGGCGCGGAGTTTCTGCGTAAGAAGGAAATTCAAGTCTTGCAATGCGTTGTGAGATGACCCAGTGTGCAGCATTGATGGATTACTCCAAAATGCGCCGTTTTGTCTGCGCCCACTCGCTCTTTTTCGTATTACGCACAATGTCGGCCTTGCTCTGAAGCAGTCACCCTTTGAAATTACTCCGCTTTGACCTCCCGCACATGTGACCTTGACCTGCTTCGCCCTCTAATTCTACCACTGAATGCTGCTTCTTGCTAGTCTACGCGGCTTTAACAGTTAGTATTGCCTACTTTTGGAGACTTCACGCAAGGCCTGTTGCACGAACCCAATCTAAACATCCCCGCATCCTTCCAACGGTAGATACTTGGCTGGATTTTGTGGATGCTGAATTTGGCCTGGCGGTCGCTGCGTTTGCATTCTGCCTCACTTTGCCCGGTAGTTAAGTTTTCTTGTAGCTTTGTCGCTAACCTACCTTCCTTTCATTTCTCTTTGCCTGCAAGCGTTTGTTTATCCCATTGCGCGTACATGTGATGCTGGCTCGATTGAAGCTTCAATGAATTTGAGACGACCCTACAAACTGCACTCATTGCGGACAAACTACACCCGATACCATCTTCAAATTGTGCGCTGAAAATGTGAAAACAAGGTGTGTTTTGCGACTCAGAACTGTAGAGACGGAGTGAAAGTAACCCCCTGCATTCACCCTTCAACATTCCACTGTAGATGTTGGCTTGGAATGAAAAAGTGTTGCGTTCAATAACAACGCAGTTGGTTACCGGTAGTAGCGCGCCCGCCCTGGCATTTCCATCTGCCAATCAACACGAACTGTAGTTGTGTCTTGTTTATTAGTTTGTGGCTGTTAAAATAACCTTTTCTTCAAGAACTCTGCTATCACAGAGCGTTCTTGGAGTTCGTCTGACCACTCAGCCTCTGTGGAAGTGAGGGATCAAACTAAGGTCGAATCGAAGGCCTCCGCCTCAAGTCGTCGTTCGTTGAGTTGGCGTCTGACTCGCCCTATTTCAAGTAGTGTCGTGGTTACAGTAGTCATTTGATCAAATCTTCATTTGCTTTGTGGATTGAATTTACTTGCATTTATGGATCACAACCTGATTTTTTGAAAATTTGATCAGAAATACGTCACTGTGTGTTCATGATCGTGTCTGACTAATACAGGTCGTTGACCAATGAAATATGGGCTAAGTAGTACAGTGGCCAGATTAATTGCACGAGGGATGGATAATGAAGACACTGTGGAACTGGGAGGAGGAGCCGAAAGCAAACAATTCAACGGCCTTGAGGTGACCTCAGGCTTTGTTATCGATCCGCGTTGGATGATTGGTCACGTGCTGACCAATAGTCATCGATCTTCATGGTTAATTACTTGAAATTTGACTTTGTTTTCTCCAGCAAACATGATCACCAACTCTCAAATTGTCTGCAATTTTATTGAACCATTCCCTCGTCCACTTATGAAATCTTGACGCGACCTTAGGTTTGTTTCCAATCAACGTCAGAGGATTGGCCAGGTGACGACCAATAGTAATCGATCCTGACTTCTAATCACTTGTCACCTTAGCCTTCAAAATACCCTCGACACTGTGCGATCTCCTTGACCTGCACTTGCATTTTTCACACAACTTCGTTTAAAGCAGAGTTTGAAGCGTCTCAGGTGCGTTCCAAAGAGGCATTTGCCCTGAAAAAAATAACTGACATTGTCTCCAAGTTAAGCACGTGGCGTATATGCCAGCGACCATCTAGTTTTGGCAAGCGAGCGAGCGTGCCTGCCGTTTGGCCAATAATTAAATTAATTGGCGGGAGAACCATTTGATCAAATGGAAGCCACCTCGGCCGCTCGATAACACCTTCGAATCTAGCCGTGTGTCTGCAACGCAGCAGGTTTCATAACGTGGGCTCGGTACCGCATGTAGGCAGCGGAGCGAGTGCTCACATTGCCTCCATGGTTGATGTATGATAAGATTGTTGTTAATAACGAGAAAACGCACTCAAACAAGTAACTGGTAGATAATCCGTGCGCTCAAATGTAACATCGAATTTTGCAGTAAATACAGTCCTTCTGGAACTCATGACAAATCCCTTCCTAACACCCACGAAACCCGTCAAAATACGCTTGTAACAAGATTGCTGGTTGCCCTGCTGGAACCTTCTCGAAATTGTTGGTTATTGTCGTCATCGATGGCACCGGAGCTCGGCGTGTTCACGTGTCCTCTCATCGTGTGAAATAATGTCCAAACGGTGATTCTCAAGGTGGGGATGATTGAAAAATTCGTATGGATCCGAGGGGTTATGACTCTTACTTTGATGGGGCGCTGAATTGTCGGATGAGTTGTCCCTGGAACACGTCAGTATGCCCTAGCAACCGTGTGCATTTGTGTCCGATTGGTCGACCTTTTGAAACTTACGATTAAGCTCTTGTCGGGATTAATTTCAGGCCTTAGCTGAAATCCTCCACTTGCTGCCACGCCTCGATGCCGACGCTCTGGAACTGCTGGCCATCGAGGTTGAAAACAGACGTCGACACCTCGGGGAGACAGTTGCGCCTTCTTCGCCGCCTGATGACCACTCCACTGGCGTCTAGTTGGATGGCCACCTATTTTTATACTCCCCCCTAAACCCTCTTGTTATCATTTTTTCAGTCCCGATTGTTCTATTTGTTGCTGTTGTTACCATGGCCGATTTTTTGCGTCCTTGTTCGAAGCACATTTTAAACAGTTTACAGTCGTCTTCTGCGTCGTCACAGACAAATTAATGTTCGCGTCTGGTTGCGGTTAAAAATCACTGCTTACTAATTCGAAAATAACCGCGCGCCTTTTGATTATGCCTGGTTTATGCCAATTGAAAAATGCCTTTACCGAATTGCAGAAGTGGCGGGCAAGTCTCACAAAAGCGGTGCTTTGATGGCACTAGCAGGTCACTGCGAAATTGACTTTCCTTTGAGGTTGGCGCAGTGATTTCCGAAAGTTCAAATTACTTTAAAAATTACCGCTCAAATAGTGGAAATCGACAGGAAACAGTCGATGGTGTAGAAGCAAGTCACAAATGGAAACTGTGCTATCGTGAATTTCTAAGACAGTTGACTAAACTCCATTACTTCTGATCGTCTTGTGACGCCGTAATTAATTTATTGAGATACGTTCTGATGGTTATTGTCATCTGAGTTCACTGTCTGCGGGAATCGCTGTGGAGAGTTGTCGGCGTGGATGGAATGTTTTGAAATAGGTGCTTTTCATTAATTCAAACTACAATCGCTTTGATTGAGCCAAATTTGACTTCGCCAAATGCCTTATTATGACAATGCCTTCATGAGGTACCCTTTGTAGTAGCTAAGCATTATCCTGCTGTGTAATGGGGATTGATTAGTTTAAATTCAACTTATCCGATGTTCAGACAACAGCAGAAAAAAAATCAACCAACTGCCTTTTATTACTAAAGTGTGCTCCAAAACCGACTGTTTAAGCCTGAAAGAAGGCAGAAGTGGCCCGATTCGATGAAACAGGTGTTTCAGGAAAAAAATCAATAAATTATCGATTTCGCACCACCCCAGCGAATAGCTTCTCGCCAATTGGTAAGACCCTTCGAGTGCAAATGCTAGTACGAATGACTTCAAATCGAAATTACAAGGGTCAAACTCGAAGACTCCGGTTCTCTGTCAAACCAAAAAATCCCAAGGGTAGAATTTTAACTACTTTAATTAAGGAAAAGTGGAAATCTAGGAATTCGGTTTTTTGGATGAATTATCCGAGTTTCTCCGCTAGATTTCTCAGTTGTGTGTTCGATAGTTGCTTAAACAAACTACCTCTGGTGATTTGACATGGTCCCATCGCTGTTACAGTCTAGTACGAATTGCCGAAATTAACATTTCAATGGCCTGAGTGGTTGTGGAGGTCAGGAAGTTAAAGTGAACTTTTCTGAAAGCAGGTGAGCACTACACCTTTAAAAAAAGCATTTCCGATTCCATCGAGATCTCGATTGCAGATGCCCTCAACTTAGTGACTGTTTTACGTAGTAAAAAGGAGCGTTATCGTGAAATGCCAACTCCCGCAGACAGCAAATTAAGTCGAGAAAAAAGATTTTGCAATGTGGACCAATCAGGCACTGATGAAGCAGCAATTACACACCTAATCGTACCAAATGACCACTCCAAGTCATCCTTTTCCAGAACCGACTCTTTGGTAGAAATTTCGGGTTTCTCTGCATTAAAGCAGACCATGGCTTGATCGAATTTTCGAAATATGCAAAGATGTTAGCGGTTTATAGCATGGTTGGACGTCTCCGATTGTCTAAGTGTGTGAGATGGTTTCTTTCGGGGGTTAAAACGAAATGCCTATAGTTGGATTTTAAATTGCTTCAACGCTTTGAATAAAAAAGCACAACAAGGCCACACTTGACTGGCATGTAACTACTAATAAATGATAAAATTTCACGGTTAACTTGCAACGCTAAATCACCACCCAAACTGTTTTACGTAGCTGTGTGATTTGTTTTAAGGGGCGAATGCCAGAAAGGAATGCACCGTATTTTTGAAATTACCTGCCCTTAACCAACCCTCTTATTTTTGACAGGAAGTCAGGAATTCCTCAAAATCAGTCAGATTCCACGTTAATAAATCCAGCATGCCAAGTTTTTGGATTCCTTCACAGAATGCACATGCTCTTTTGCAGTGATTGAGTCCCAATTTTCATTTGTGCTACAGAAACGCTTGATAGTGATTGGTAGATTACACGTACCACTTTACCAACTACTTCTGCCATCTCTCTGTGTCGGCCAACCACCTCGCTTGCTCCGACAAACCCTCGTTTTCGACCATCTTTAGGGTGAAAAACCAATTTAATCGATCATCTCTGATAAAATTACAATCACGTCGAACACATCGCTGGTCTACGATTAAACAAATCGACCATGCATTGCTAACAAAGAACCCCAATATCGACCAATCACCTTACAAGTCATCCTATCGACCTTAATAATATCGTCCTGGCTAATAATTACACAGATATTGACCAATAAACTGAAGGAATTTGGTTTCGTGTTATTACCAGGGAGTGATTTATGCTTAGTAAATTGGACGGGAAAAAGCATAAATTCAGTATTCCAACGCCTCCTAGGTAAACCCACTTTGCTATAGGCTCATCACGAAGAATTCTGACTCAATGGCATTCAATACCTCAATACAACTCATGGTTTTGCCTTCAAAAACGACATTTTCCGGACAATCAGGCCAGATTTCAACGACTCAACATACCAAACTCAAGAAAATGCTTACCAAAATCTAAAATGTGGTTCTTGGTCGCATTAGACTGACTCGATGGGCGGAAAAACGCCACCTATCAGTTTGCCTGACTGAACAGAAGGCGCGCAGCAGCAAATTTGTTGTACTTTTTCCCCGTTCGGACACTTTTTATTTGTCAATGAAGGGAATTCGAGATTCGTTGCTTTCTTCCAAGCAGTCTTTATTCAACCAAGCCAATTCACATGGAACACATCCAGAAAGTGTCGCTCAATTACGAAAGCGTGAGATAATTCTGGCCAAAAACGGCATAACTACCGGTTTATAAGCAACTAAAATCCTCTGAAGCACTGATCTGATCAAAAACAGATGGCCACTACTGCCTTTAACGACCACTAGGCATCAAATCCCTGAATCCGTTAAAATAGACATACCTAGTAGGTCGACACAGACGACGGCAGAGGCTATTGGTACAGAGACGTTGCCAAGAATCAGAACAGCTGCTCTCGCCGGAATAAGAACGAAAGTAAGAATAAGCGACGACGCGTACGTTTTTATTCGCAGAAGGTGCATCTCACTAGCTCTTTCTCTCTCACACGTACTTTACCGTCTATTGCACACAACAGAGGATAATGACTTGTTCACTGGCGACGTAGAGGTATTTACACAAAATGAAACCAGCAAAATGAGGAAGGACGGCGCGACTGCCTAAGTCTAACGACTGCCACCCTCGCATTTGTGATTGGGGCAGGCGGTGTGGGGGATTTTGAGGTCGGGCAGGGCCTTCGCAGAACCCTCGCAGGGAGTCACCACGATGCTGGGCTGGTCTTTTTCGGGTGGGTGGAGTTCATGGGCCTTCCCTGTAACAAAATAAATAAACCGAGATGTTAGATTGACTCACCCACTGAGGGCATCGTTGCACCTTCCACTTGGGGTCAACTCAAGGCCGCATGACGCAACCTAATTGGCCAAAGTCGGGTGAAGGGTCGATTCTCCACAAATGTTTGGTGATTGACAAAAAGGCTACTTTTGGGAACAATTGAACACGTTAGAAATTGGAAGCGAACGACACTACCGCTCACATTACATCTGTGGAGGGTCATTGAGGCTTAGGTGGGTACAGGCAGGTAAATCGGCAGTCATGCAACACGCACTTCACCACGTTTGTGGATGATGAACTACTGGATCTTTAGAATTGTCCGAGATAGTTAACTTATGTGAATTCTGATGAAAGGATCTACCAGAACTACAACGCATTCCATTCTATCAGCAGTGAGGTAGGGATAGACGGGGGTTGAACAGCTATGCAGGAATTCTGACGTGCTCTGAGCACGACACCGCTTCTGCCGGAACATTTAAATTCTACGAGATCAGTATAGTTCTAATCAATCTAGGGGAAAACGAGTAGTAATGACAAACACCTGTTTCAAGAGTAAGATTGATTGCAAATTAGCACAAGATAAAGGAGGCATCTATAAAAAAAATTACAGAATCTTTTAGTTGTGAGTGGGAATGGAGTCGTCTGGCAACAAAACAGAATTTACATGCGAAGGCGTGGAATGACGCGAGAAAATTGTGGCGCTAGAAGCGATTCACGCAAATAACGGACACGAACATGTATTGAACACAAGCACAAGCAAGCTACCACGCTAATTCGGCCACTCACCACACAAAGCACGAACCGAATTCTCGAGGGTGTCACGTTGTTGAATTTTTTAATGAAAAACTCGAAAGTTGATTCTGATTTGTGGCACAAATGCCCCACCGAATCGTACTAAATAGCACTTCCAAAAGCTGTTTTCCGTTGGTTTTCACATCTGCTTTCTGTTAGACTCGACATTGTATCGAATTTGTTTTGCGAATTTGTGTGTAATACAATAAACATCTTTATTAAAACCCCCCAAAAAAATAGTGGACTGTAGATGACGGAGAGAAAGGCGAATGTAAATAACTTCGTTTGCAATAAACCGCCTTTCCAAAGACATAAATCCGATACAAAATATAAGGCAAAGCTCAATGTTAACCAAGAAAACGATGTGGCAGAATTGCAATCGTATACTTAGAGGAAGTAGAGAGCGCACAGTTCTGACCTCGATGTACACGATAGACCGAATAACAGGGCTCCTTTGTCTGCGGTTAATTTTGCAATAACAACAAAAACAGTTATTTGGGTTACCTTGACCACTTAAAGCCTCAAATGACATTAGAAGTGAGTAGTCATGCGCAAATCATCGAACATCGAGTAAATTTGACAGTAAAAAAGGAACATTATACAAACAAGAAAATGAAAAGTTGCTCAGAATTTTTAAATTCTACGTGTTGATGAAATCCGAGGACATTAAATACCTGCGGTAGAGAAGGCGAAATGTACTTTTAAGGCAAAAAAGTGCCAAACAAGAAATTGAGTTTTGCGCAAATGGGAGGTCTTATCTAAAACGCCAGCTATGGGTTAAAGGTACATCTAAAAAGATTGACCGCAATATTTGCGGAGTACTAGAAGCCGAACTGTGGAGATGGTTTTAAAAACAGGGCGAAACGGAAATGAGTACCACAACATCGTGTTGACATTTATTAATGTGATCTAACACTACATATACTACTTCCTGTTATTCTTAAAGTGAGTGAATTAATTGCGACGTGCATTAAAAATGGAATTTATTGGGATGCGCATGTGAAAACGCTCGCTGCTTACCGGGTTCAAGAGCTGCGATGGCGTGTAGGAGGTCGTAGTTGATGGCGGGCTGTGCTTCGACTCGGAGTTCCCATCCTGCAGGTGGGGAGGCTGGTGGGGAGATAAGAAAAAGGCGGTCAGCTTTTGGCAGAGCAAGATGCTCGTAGCCATCCTCAACTTCCTCGAAATCTTCGAGTGCACCCTCTTCCTCCGTGACCCGGGCGTCGTCCTCGTCTTCAAACGAAGTGGTGTTTGGTGATGACCGAGATTGTCGTTTTGGTTTTTGTCGTCTGCAAAATTCACCGCCTCCACCTCTTTCGTCAGCGAAAAAACAGCGAATTCCTTCATCGCCTCTAATTTCATGTTCGTTATTTGCGTTGTCCGTAACAGCAATCGGTAATCGCCAGCCCTGCGTTTCGTACCGTGCTAAGAAGGCTGAGTCTGTAGAGGACATTGTTACCTGCAGAGTAGACAATTTCAGAGGAATTTAAGTAGATAAGAAATGCTAGGCACAAGAAACTGGATGATGTTAAAGCGATAAAAAACAACCAAAATACCATTAAAGTACTTTATTGTTAGCAATCCATTGAGCTTTTTTTAACCAACACAACCTATTGTGTAAATAGATCCTACAAAGCAACAATATATTAGGTTAAATTTAACATGACAGGATGTAATCTACACAAAGGAACGACGATCCCAGAGGATTATTACTTACAATCACACGACGAAAGCTTGGAAGGTATATAAATTCACAGGTGTCATCGTAGGCACGAAAAACCTCCTCAAATAAGTGCTAAATGCAAGATTGATTCCGTTCACTTGAACTACCTTTGCATCCAAATGGGAAAAGACATCTGCAGGAACTTTAGTGACGATTAATCGGTTTGAAATAGCAGACGTTTTTACGGATTCATTAGCTTCCTCCATAACTAGATGCTAAATTATGGAGGAACCAAATTAGGAGAAATAAATTATGAGAGCAAAATTAAAACTTTTACAGAGAAAAACTAGCCAATTGGAAGAAAAGCGTGAAGTGGATGTAAATATTGATTTGTTAAAACACATTTATCTGAAACTAAATCTGGCAAATGCTGTTGCCAACATTAATAGTTAAACAATTTTTTAATCTTTAAACGACTTATTATATAGTTGAGCACATGTAATTTTAATCAGTTTTTTTCCTTGGATTCATATATTGATTCATTAATTTACTCTAATTTAAGCGATCTCCATTGTAAAAGCATTTATGTGATATATCACGCCACCAAACTAAATTAACTATACCTCGTTTATTTTTTTAATAAAGTTCCAGTCACATTTTATAATCCTCAAATGTGTATTGAAGTTCTCTAATGCGATGTTTTTTTTCTAGTTTACCATGATGTTTTCGTAGTAAACTGAAAAAAACGTACCCCTTTGATAGTAAAACCACATGTTTTAAATGTTTGGTTTCAGCTAAGGCTGTCAACCTACGTAACACTGTGACGATATGCAAAATAATTCCTCTGGACCCCGGGATGTGGTATTAAACAACGCCTGGGCCGCATGGCGTTGAAATTAGCCCGATTTCTTCGCCTTAATACCCCTGTAAATTAACAAGACTAGATACGGCATACACAAAGTCGTATATTGCAGTGATCAACAAAGTTGTTTCCGTGGTGTTCATTGCGGGCTAAGGCGTCAGGTTTTAGTGGATATCTTGACATCGCTTTTTGAATGAACATCGCCATGATCGATTTAATCCGTGCTCATTTAACTTTAATACTGAAAAATGATTCGAATCCCTAGCGATTTTTTTACCCGTAATACAAGTTCGTTTTTTGTAAGTAACAATAGTCATTTGTGAGTTGACCAAACGTCGGGAGTTTGCTTTGAAACTATTTAGACGTATCCTTGTGGGAGCAACATGAACTTCATTCTTGCTGGTTTTCCATTTATGAAGCATTTGTTCGTGTCATTTTTTATTGTGTTTTAACTATCTTTCATTTTCAAGGAGGAGTTTATCAGCTTGCAATTTTTTCAGTTATTGTGATTTATATAAAAAAATTTGTTTGTCAAGTGCTTTATTTTTGGAAAAATGAATTTATTCCCTACGATAATTTTGAACATTTCTTAAGTCAGGATTTAATCATTATCCCCACAAATAAATAATTTATCCATGTCTTCCAATACGGAATAAAAATCATGCTTTCAAATGAACTATTCAGGAGCTCTTATTACCCGCTATTAGAGCACTTTTTACCTTTGTAGTTAGATGATTTTAATGCTTTAAGCGCGTAGTCGATTACTTTATATTTTAAACTGAAAATGCCTGTAGCAATTATTGACGCACACGATTCACTAAGTTATTTTGTGTATTGTGTTTACTAATGTCTATTTACCGGGTTAGTGATTTTTCCGACACACTGTTCCTTAATTCTGGCCATGCGAAACTATCCACTTCCACACACTTTATTTCACAGCCGTGGACGTGCACACACGAGTCCCAGCTTGGAAATGACATTGGTTAGACGGTTGAATCCCTCAAGCCCCTTTCTCATCTCTTCATTGGCCACTTTGTGTTGTATTGTGGCACAACAATGACAAAACCTTGGTGGTCATGTGGACAAATTAGTGATTAAGGTTATCGATTGCCAATAAAATGAATATGGGAAAAATATATATTTTTTTTGAAATTTAAATGTTAACACCAAATGAATCAATACCTTTCTAGCATAATCGTAGTTTCGAAGCGATTCACAACATTGTTCGTGAAATGATTTCCACTATATTCTAATTAATCCAGTGTTTGCATTTAATGTAATCCCCATTTTATATGACTGTAAGCTTAAATTACGACTTGCACTGTATGTGTTTAAGACCCCAAGCATGTACGCTCAAACCACTGTATCAAATTGGCCCTCTACGCTATTCAGATAGTAGAAAAGACGGTACTTAGACCAGAACAGGCAGAGACGAGCGTTTACAATACAGCTCAAATGATTCAAATGCCAGAGAATACAGTGACCGGGTAAATGGACGTGGAGCAATAAGATTCACGACAAATGTATAAGCGGGCATGACTAGCGTTTACTGGGATAAAGTCCCCATCCAAAAAATTCACACGTGCAATTTTTAAATCGCGTGATTCATAGCACCACCTCTTTTCCCACGAAACCTCCATATTCTGGTCGAACAAAGTACTCACTTTCATATCCCCGAAATTCTTACGTCATAGTAAGTCAGCGTTTCTGCCTGTGGACAGCATTGTCGTGGCTTCACATTCCCTCGAAACAACATGTTTTAAGCCTCAACAAAACAACTGATTTTTTTTTCCGTTTATGGCAAATATCACATAACTAAAGGTGACAAATTAAAAATCCTTTGTTGCTTTACGTGTAAGAGAAGGCGAATATTTTATAACCAATTGAGATTTTCAATGCATTGTAAATTTTCGCTTATTATGTTAACATCCATATCGTCTCAAACTCACAGTTGCTGATTTCCACAGATTTCGAACGTGCAACCCATCTTGATAAGAGATTGTCTGATGAATAAATCAAGTTTTTTTTGCCGTCCATTAGACTTTCCTAACTAACGCGAGCAAGATTCAAAGTCTAGTTATTTCTTAGTCGGTAGGAATTTGAATTATCCTCCCAGATTCAATTCTGGGTGCAGATCGTGTTCGCCTTAGCAAGATACCCCAGAATTTGTGTCGAGGTTGATGAACGATCACACTGGTTCGCGACAGTTTAGTGGTTTGGCAAGCAGCTCCCCAAAGTAATCAGTAAATAATGATCGAGTTCAGTAGCATCAAAACAGGAGAGGCGGCTTAGATCGTTATAAAAACGTATGTCATGAAAAAATAAGACAAAACTTTGCACCGGTTTGCAGGTATTTACCTTCTGGTATGATGACCCATGCAGCATTACTTACCGAGCATACGAGAACGATGGCAGTGAGACAACGGGTTAAGCAAGACTGATGTGCCAAACGCTGCGTCCATTGGACGGTGGTTTCCGCCTCCTAGCGTACCAAAATTTAGTCATAACAATCAGACTCAGGCGATCAAACACCAGTCCATTAAATGAGCGTCAAATCGAAGTCGCTACCAGGTGGGAAATCCCGCCGATCAAATGAAAATAAGCGGCAAATCAAGCTCTCTGCAATCATCACCCGGAACATCGACTTTCATGACAGCTTTGTTTAATAGAAGAGGCATTACTAGGGCGCACACAACGAACTGGCAGAACGACAAAGAAACAAACACGAATAATGAGACCTGTTTGAAGGAATCCGTGGTATTGTGCCATCGACACCCACTGAAACCTGTTGATCTTTTCTGCCCATATTTATTGAGTTAATTTTTTAATTACCATTGTAAAACATGACACGTGTTACCGAAATGCACGAATGAATTTTAGGATATAAATTAGGGGAGTCAAAACATTTTGACGGCCCAAGTATTCACCTCCACGACACAGATTGGAGAATAATCGTCCAGTGGGCTGGATTTACGGGTAGAAACAACAATAACGCCAGATGAGTGTATAAGATACGTGTATTTACAAACGGGAGCGGCAACCTATGCAAAGACCTCGTCGGTTTCGTCAACTTCATGAATGACGGTCTGGAGGGTCTTGCGTTTCTGCGACCTCTTTCTAGCCTCCGATCTTTCCATGTACTTGGTTTTCTTACCGAACCGCAATGCTTGGCGGATCTACAAGGTGAAATTTAGGTTCATCGTTGAAAACCATGGATGGAACAGGAAATAAGTTATATGCCTGCTGAAAGCGATTGAGGCAGCCGGCAGGACTACGTCTCAAATTCGACCTTCGCACAATTTGATAGCTGGATGCATTCAATCAAAATACCACCTTAGCTCAGACAAGCATGCGTAAAGTAATACTACGGGGGGTAATGATAATAAACTACATATCCCAAAGCATAATAAAACGAGAGTATAGCAAAAACTAACGTTTAAAATAGGAACATCGGAATATTAATGACCGATTTAAAAGTAACATTGTGTTGAGCACTTAAGATACGCAAAGTACGGATTAAGATAGCTTATTTGAACTAATGTCGATGCAAAACTAAAAAAAGGACTCCGAATGAGTAAAGAGACTAATGTTACCTTATTTGGCGAAATATATTTCGGGTTTTCCCAGATAACAGCTCCGCTAAAGCTTCCGAGGAATATTTTCATGGGGAAAAGAGAGAAACGTGGGCCTGTAAAGTCAATATATAAGAAATTAGAGGGACAAAGAGAGTATCATAATAAACGTAATAATGCTTACCAATCTCGGATAAAGCAGCGCTTTCTTCAACGACTTGGTAAACGCGAACCCAAATTCGACCGGCAAAGTATATAAATGATAAAACCTTGTCAGTATATGGTTGCATTTTTGGGTGAAAATTGGGCGTTCCAAATGACTGCACAAAGGTTTCTTTGAGAAGCCTAAGGTACGGGAATTCCGGATTGTCGAAGCTAGGATCAAATGATAGAATTGGTCGACTATAGCGAAGAGCATTGCCTGTCATTTTTAATTCTGCAGTTGTGCTCATATTCTCTACCAAAAACTTGGCTGAAGGGCCACCAGGAATGCAGCTGATCCACATATACAGGTCGTGCTTCTTCCGACCCTCAAAAAACACCACCTAATTGATAGAAAAAAACGAAATGAAAACAAATTATTAGATTATTAACAGTGACCAAAGCATATGTACGATGTACCTTTGTAGCATTTCGGATATCAGCAAGTTCATTTATAACTGGAAGATCTTTCTTCGTGTCCACTTTTGATTCTGACTTCGAGTGTGGCATCATACCAATAAGATCCTTCATAAGATGCCGACCAAGTGCTGAAACACCCCGCGAACAAATAAATAATGTCCGTTCCCGATTTTTCCACTGTCGCTTTTTGGTCGGTCGTTCATCGGATTTCCGCTGTGCCGGTAGCAACTTTGCTATTAAGAAAGTATGCTTAAAATAAAAAAACATACGTCTTTTAGACTGCTGCAACCTTTCCGTTTCTGAAAGATTCTGAGAACCTAAAAATCGAGGTAATTAAGAAAAGCACCTAACCCCCACGTTTCGGCATCCCGGCTCGACACCTACAAATCAAATAACCCAAAAATACACCGTCCAATGAACAAGTAAGCTTGGATAAACATCAATTAATCGAAAAGGCATTTTTCAACATGCAAGTGCTAGAAAATATACACTATGTACGTATCTTTATTCATATAAGTTGACTTTAAGTTAATGCTAGTCCTTGAATCTATTCATTTTTGAAACCATTGCTACTGCTCCAATATAGTGTTCTATCCAATGCAACATTTCGGCTCCTTTAATTACAAACGATAATGCCATGTCAGGATTATGCAATTAAAAATTTTTTGTTTATAACTAGGCATGTGATTTTAGTCTTTCGGTTTGAAAGAACTTACCTACGATTTTTAATATCCGCCTTGGAATCCTAACTCTTTTGGAAAAACAGAACCTGTGGGAGTACGACCTCTGTCTCATATTGAGGGCAGAATTTCCCATGACACACGTTGAATCTTATTAATACACTTCCATATACTTCGTCAATCCACTCCTTTTTTCGCAGTGTTTCGGTTTTTTACGCCAAAACGTCAGCTAATAGATTATTCTACATATACCTTATATCTCTCTCTTTCATCCTAAATGCATTGGTCAATGAAAGCATTTGTCAAGCGTGCACATAACACAAGGTTGACCCATTCAGCAAATGGCTGTCATCGCCATTTCGGGCGTTATATTTCCCGGGAATCTGCAGTCTTTTCAGGCCAATACGACGCCGTTGCCCCATAGTGATTCAGAATTACATTCCTGCCCCTTCACCAAGCCCGGACATCACGAAAATATTAAGTGTTCACGCAATGATAAACAACACAACCTGAATCCAATGAGATAATGATTTACAACAATATTATGGGTTTTAATTGTAATGATCTTGAACTTAAAAAGTAGGGGAGGCTAGAAATAAGGAACCAAAAGAGGGGGTTGGTTCGCAACGATAGGAAACACGTGACCTCAGACAAAGAAAATCACGAAGAACACGAAGAACGCCAATAAGATGGCGAAGACTTTGATCATGAGCCAGCGGTTCGAGGAGACAGACTGAAGGTAACGGAGCAACTCAGTATGACCCGACTCAATCGCTGCCACTGATTCCCCTACATTCGAGTCAATCCTCTCCACACTCTCTTCTTGCTCGTGAACCTGAAAATAATGAAATGCAGATTGTCAGCATAGCCATATTAGCATTTCTATGTTGAAAGCTCTAGACTACACACACAGCCATTTTGTGCAATCAAACACGATTAAAAACTTGGGAACAACGGGTTGACTGAGGATAAAGTCACCCCAGGCTACCTTTAAAAAGAGGTGAAGGCTTCACCTTCGCCTCATTCTACAAGATAACAATGCGGCGGAGGTCAGCGAATCTGAGTCCACAAACGGTTAATTGAAAAATAGAGCAGAGGCGGCATACTCACCACTAAAATGCTACTTTGAACGACACAATTGTGAACGCAGGCTAGCAATAAAACTGAGTTCAAACAGCCTACGTAAAAACGCGTGGCGTCTGTTTGCACACAATTACAACATAGCACCAGCTGGATGAGCGCAACTTGACAAAAGCAACATGATGGCTATTGATCTGCGTATAAAGTAAGTCCTTAGAGGTGAGTTCAAGGTTCGACCAAGTTTAAAAGGCACTTCTGCAAAAGCGACAGCACACGTAAGTTGTCTTCGAAAGTTAGTTCAGACCAATTTTCACAGATGGGTTTTGTGGGTGTGGGTGTGCACTTACGTAGAAGGTACTTTAGAAAGTGTGCTTAAATTCACCGCAAACGTGAAACGGACAGGACCTACCATGGTAGCCAGCTGTTGGAAGATTTCGCCCAGCTCAACAATGGTGTGTTCGATGGTGCGCACGGTGTCGTAGCGTGCCGAGAGATAATTATCCGTCTGATCGCGGTACATCGTCATCATCTGTTCATTGTGCTGCACGCCCGCAAAGTCCGTCACCACTTGGTTCGACCCAACGGCGCGCCGTGCTCTTTGTTCATCCTGAGGCACAAAATCAGAAGTGATATTTAGCTCGAAAAGATGGAAATTACACAAAAATGGAACCACCAAATCAGATGAACAACACAAGACAACAGTGACACAAAAAATCACCTCCAGGAGAATGGAGGGAACGGCAGCAGCGAGAACAGGCTGTCTTGCGTTCGAGGCTGAGTCAGGTTCGAATGCGGGATTAACGACGCCTCCCGCGGCCGGAGGAGGCTGCCGCGCGGAGAAGGCATTTTTTCGGGCAGCCTGGTCCCGCAACGTTAATGATCTCTCTTCAAGCACGCGCTTGAACCTCTCCGACATGCCCGCCAATCGGGTCTGAAGGGTCATTAGCACTGAGCTCGAGTGCTTGGCGGATTGCTGTTGTTGGTGCTGGAGCTTAGTTAGGGATTGTAGGTCGGCGATTCGGTGATTTAGGTTCGCAATATCCTCTTTAATGAGCAGAGTGAGATGCTGCACCTCGGCTGAATGATCGTCAAAGAGAGTTCGTTGGCGGGCGAGACTGGAAAGACTTTCAAGGCGGCTGCAAGTGACGGCCAAATCATTGCTAATAAGTGCTGCCATGCTGGCAAATTGGGAGGTAGAAGAGACAGACGATGCATTGGCTTGAAGCCGGCGGCGCTGTGCGCGATTGGTTTTAACTCCATGATCTCCAAGACCGTTTCTGGCAATACCGTTGGTTTTCGAAGACCGAAGCGTGTTTGCAACTTGAAGAAAATCGGAAGTACGGTCCGAGCCGAAATTCATAACTACAAAATTAGCAGTTACAAATGTACAAAAATATCAAACTACTTCCAAACGAATAACGGTCCAATGATTGACATTATGTAATGCGTTATTTGTGCAAAGTTAAGCGTTAAGTGTGCACACTATCCATGTCACAGGTTGTGGAGACAAGGGAAAAAATAAGCGCGTCAAAGTGTGATTGATCTGCAAACTATGGGACGAGTGATGCACCTACATAAAACTGGAGAATATTACTAGAAGGAATCAGATCAATTTTCTTTTGAAATTAAATTTGTCTTGTAATCATACATTCACTGCTTATCCACTGAATGTTACCATATAGTAATGTAGCCACAGCATTTGAGCGAAATTGGCAGAAGAAGCGTTATTTTATAACCACAAACGTTAAAAGTAAACAGAACGACTTGCGTAAAACGCTTTTGCTGACAAAAATGCAATAATCCCAGCGACCACTGCGTGCGAGAATACTGAAAACAATAACCAAACTGATCCGAACACATATGACGAATCAACAAATTCCAAATTTGAGTTACAGACAAAACTTTGCGTCGTTGGCGGAAAAAATTACACTGAAAATTTTCTCGCATTACAAAATGACTGAATAGTTAAGCATTTAGGTTTAATGCTAAGGGTAGCGTAGTTGGTGGTGCGACTATGGTAGAAATGAAAAAACCCAAGGACACGATGTCTACATTTGACGCCAAATTATTTGAATTTAAAGATGCACACGTTGTTTGCTCTGACAACACGGAAAAATAAACCTATGAATGTGTAAAAAGACAAAGTTGTAACAGGAAATAAACGATATTAAAAAAAAGGCATTAAATATTTTGGATACAGTGAAAAAAACCATCGCTTGTATGATAAACATTTCGGTGTCACAAAATACTCTAGTTAAATTACAAATTATGACACAGCGCCATGTTATGGATGAAGTGGAGAGTAAGGTAAGGGAACATGCAGGAGGTAGACCGTTTAAGGCAATTAACATGTTTACAGAAGAGCATTAGACGGTTAAACAAAACAGCCACGCCAAACCAAATTCAAATGCATGGCATGTGCTCTGTTTGACTTTGTATTTACAAGGGAACCAGGATTCACATTCTTACGTGATAGAACAGCATTAGGATGGTAAAAACTCGGTCATTAAAAAGGACGAGGGCATATTTAATTCCGATAAAATTAAACTCACATTAAATGTAATTTGAAGTTACACAAATACTGAATAAATTGTAGCAAAGGACTTACTAAAAAACAATATCGCAGCTGGAACGACAAACTTTGACGAACGTCAAAATCCCCTCAAATTTATCTGTGCAAAGAAACAAAGGTTTTCTTTAGATGGAGTTTCCAGCGTAAAATTACTAAAATTTTTAACTTTTAGGCAACATATTCTCAAATATTTTTTTAAAAATATTTTTGAACTTCTGAAATAAAATTGCATGACTTTTCAAGGCATGCTAATTTAAATTCATGATAACAGAGGACAGCTGTATTTTGCTGTATGCCATTTTAAACGACAACCTTTTCTTTGACACTGAAAATTCGAGTCGTCATAATAAAATATGCTTGTAATGAGTCTCACATGACTTATAAATTTCTAGGGTTTAGTGTATCTGAGTATTTCGTATCAAAAATATATCGAAATAAATCGGGATAGTCGGCTGCACCTTTCATGTAAAATAATTTTCAAAATAGGGAGATGGTAAATAGGGTATATTTTTGTGCAATTTGCGAGTATTACCAATTCGTATTTCACATTGCCAATTAGAATGTTCAAAATAAGGGATTTAATCTGAAGTATTTGCATGCGTGCCAAACCTCAATTTCCTACTTCTGTACTATTAATTAGCGAAGTTTGAGTTCATGAGCATTGATGAGAATATCTGCGTTCGTCTACACAGATGCTATGTGAAACACGTACTGCGTTTGACTTAACAATTGTAGATAAAATAGCATAATTATTTTTAATGTCACGGAAACTGGTGTTTTTCGCGATACATTGAAAAAAATTGTTCCACAGAAGTTGTTTTCGTTTTTGAAGCAAAGAATGATT
>UXSR01005668.1:21565-39971 GCA_900604375.1 Mesocestoides corti
CTAGCCTGTTGTTGTTTGTCAAAACGAGCATTAAATCGGATCTACAAGATCAAGGGACGTGATTCTGCTAAACCCATGGCAATTTGCCTAGACAAGGTATTTTTTGGAAAAAAATATTTACGCTGTTGAATTTGCCATGTTAAAGTACTCATGTACTAAGTTGATGCTTTATTCAATATGGAAAATTATCATTGCAGTTTAATGTCAAGTTTGCTGTGTGCGGATTAATTTTTGCTTATTTGGTATGCCACTTGCACTGGTTCATTAGCTTGTAAAAAATTTCGTGATGTCTTATGTTCATAACTTTTGTTTGACTAAGGAGCACATCTCGTTGTTCAACACTTGATCTCTTACATCATTATCTTGCACGCTTCTTGGTTGCGTATTTCGTCAACTTCCCACTCGGTTTTCATCAAATCGAGCAGTTTGTTAATGACCAGAGCATTATTAAGTATTCTGGACGTTGTCGAAACGTAAATATTTCACTGTTTTCGGTTGAATCTTGACGTAGAGCCAACGTCTTACCCACAATAATACTCTTGTTGTCAGTTAATGTAAGGTATTCCCTTTACAAAGGCTGCCAGTCTCCCCCAATGGTGCGACACTCAGGGCATCAGCAACGACCTCCTCTCTACCCTCCTCCCGGGTCCGGTCACGGTTTTGCTTCCTCGACTGCCTGAAGATCCCCTGTGCCCCCTGTTAAATCCTGGCGTCGCCGAAATCGGCATCCGTGTTCCAGACAGTCCGCTTGTATGTCGTCTCTCAGCGGCACTGGCGACTGTCTTGCGAGAGGAGGGCTTAATCACAATCGACGACCTCTATTTTCACCCCTCGATGAAGGACAAAGGCTATGCTTCGGTCACTGCCATACCTCTTGTTCTCACATCCGCCAACCCCAGTGGTTATCAGTCAACTCTGTCTCCTGACGTGAGTGGTCTGTACTTGTCTTGTTCTTTTCGAGTTTCGTTTTCAACTGACCCCTGTCTGGTTTGTGGCGGACTACAGATAAGACGACAGCGTAAGCAGAATTTCCTTATATTCGGTGACTGCGCTTGGACATCTACTTCAATGGTTTTTCCGAACGCGATATAAAGTAGTCCTCTTTTCTGTCTTGCCATAGGAATTCTCGTGCCTCTGGCCCGAATTGGATCTTGTCCTCGATGGAGGTCGTATTGGTGGAGAAGCTGGAGACGATCAGCTGCATCGTGCAGCTTCCACCGTCGTCGACCTCTCTCCTACAGTGCGACAATCCGACACCTCTGCCCAAAGCACTCGCCCCTATCGCATCCTGCGTGAAGGAAGGTAATGCGAACACGAATCCGACCTTGTCTTGTCTGGGTTACCATAGCGTGATTCCTGCCCCATCAGACACTGGCTATAAATCAAAATCAAATTTAAAATATGTAATTTGCGTAACGGAAATCAAACCCAAGTTAAATAACGGCTGTTAACTGACAGGTGCGTAGGATTGCTACGTGGTAGCTTTCGTTTTCCGCCAAAATCCAAATTTCGCTGTCTAACCAAGCCCAATCTAATTGGATCGACTCAGTTTGTCTGGTGATCGACTCCGGTTTCGTGCTCATACGCCTTAGAGTTGGTCGCTATTCGTCAAAATGTATTGTTGAATATGCCTCGACGACCCACAGACCATCAACTCATGAGCAGAGGTTCCGAAAATGCCAAATTGGGTCGCCACCTTGTTCTCCAGCGCGTGTTCCTCTACAATTAAACATACGGTGTCCTGCAAATCTGGTCTTTCTGAGTTGTTCTGGGTTTTTCAGTGTTCAATTTAGCTTTCCTCCCTTGGCAACGGAGATGCCATTTCGAGGCAGACCTTGTGGAACCACTAATTGAACCAATCAACCACAGTATTTGGATCTACCGGCAAGGTCTGGCCTTTTTTCAGTGGAGTGTCCTGTCCTGTCCAAATCAATAATAGATTTCACTGCCCCTTCTAACTACATGATCGGATTGCCACATTCTCTCTACGGGCCTTCTTGTTTGTGAACATCATGGAATATTGCACTTGACATTATTTTCCTGTGGACCATCACTTTTAGTACAAAACAATCGATGTAGGTATGAATCACGCCACCCTAGCACTCATTTTAAAGTATCTACTCACCGTTTGCAAAAGGTGTCGTTGTCAATCCCTTAATCTTAACTCTAGTGCAGAACAGGCGGGGTTGTGTCGACTTGTCGCTACGTCCATCAGACGCCACCGTAATTTGTGGCACAAATAAACTGATTTTAATGAATTTCCTCCGCCTGAGTATTTAGTCAGAATAGCGCTTGTCAAGGTGGAGATTGATTATCGCGAAAACAGTGCCTTTAATCGTCTTTCCATGTCTTGTTTGTGTAGTGCCTTGGTCCAGACGGAGGAAATTCTTCACCAGTTTGGCTTTTCAAAGAGCTGCCCTTCCTGAAGCCCCTTCTCGTGGATGAATCCACAGGGGTTCATTTTTAATGAACGTATTTCCCTCTTTCTAAATCAAGTAATGCTTTTTTGTAAAAAAAAGTACAAGTAATAGTCATCTGCTCTTTGTTTTGATGTCCATTCATGAGAAGTGATCTGTGTTCGGACCAATTATCTTGCTGGGTCGCGTCTCGCTCGCGCGCACGCTCCCATTGGTTCTCCCCGCTGCCAAGGTCAAGTGCGCCACGGTTGAGAAATGTCAGTTTCTCGTCCACTTCATTTATAATTTCCCAGATGAATCATGCCCTGTTGGGGTCAGGCTGATACGCAAGGACAGTAATTGCACTCCTTAGAACCCTCCTGCGATACCAGGTTCTCACGAAAGGTGGTGCCGCATAGACTGTCGATTTGTTTAAATTTTGGGCGGTGCTTCAGGCACCCTGATTTGGCACAGTTGGTGATGTCGTTTGGAGTAATATGGCCCAGGCTGTAAATAGTTGTGATGCTGTACTAATTATGTAGCACAATGAAGCCTTTTTGATCCCAATCGGATCTGGATAACCTTAATGACATTTTGAGTGGCTTTCCGGGTATAACAGAAATGCAGTAAAAATAGCCCAAAACGGAGTTTCTTTTTATTAAAAAAAATGGGATGAATGCGGGTCTAGTCTAGACGATCGCGTTAGTCGGGATAAATAAATATGGGTGATTCCAGGATATCCTTTAGCTAAAAATAAAACAGGCGTCAAATTGACATAGCTCCAAAATCGCGCTTAACGCGCACACTCTACTGACCCAACAAGTGAATGATCATTTGAAACTTTGGTTCCCACACGTGGATTACTGTGTGATATTGAGATGGCAAAAGCGTGCCCTCGGTTTTGATAGATGTCATTTGCGCATAACTGCCTCCGGCAAAAATGCGCGCAATTTCATTTTTATCTGCCATCTCAGTCGACCTGTTGATTCCTTCTAGTAACGCACTTGTCAGAATTGGTTTAGGAAATTGCCTAACGGGGATTTTCCACTCAAGCTTAACCAAGTCAAATTGATTCCACGAATGAATGGGCGTATGAATACCACGTGCACTGTTTGGAGATGCTTTTGTATTCTTAAGAAGCACGACATTTGCGTGGTGAGTCAATCAAGAATATTTCACTCGACAGAACGAGTCTGTGTTCGATGTAAACTTGGCGATAGGTGTGGCGCTGGTTTGTCTAACCGCGTTGTCCATTCCAGCCTTGGCAACTCCCAGATATTTGTTGCAGATTTCTTGAAAGGCGATTCTTACTTATTTCAAGTACTAATTTTGACATAGGTTGCCATAATCGATTCCCAAGTGGTGTTTGAGCCGAGAAGCAAACTTCATCGATTTTCTCATCGATTTGTCTAAGGTCACTTCCCACTCCAATATTCCTGGCACTAATCGAAGTCCATTCGTAAGACTGTTGATGGTCGCCTTATGGGGAGCTGCATTTTGTGCCAACCTAAATATCGATTTATCTAACCATTTAAAATGCGCTCATGGTGAAAATGGCAGACTGTTTAAGGTCAAATAGGTCGAAATCATGAAAAATCGCGAATCCATTAATGTTAGTGCAAGCCTACCTGGAAGTAGGATGTGGTTGGGACATACGGCTGCACATTCACTTCCCTTTGATACTTTTCTGACAGTTCGCTGGCTCTTTTAATTAAATCAACCCCAGAGCGGCATAATTCGTCAATTGTTTTGTCATGCTGAAACGAAGAGAACAAAGTTATCGTTTAAGTTGGACTTTTTGTGATTGACTCATATAGGTTTAAAATTTGCAGATTAGCCACAATAAACACAAATGAACTATCCTTTTTTTAATTTTAGCAATCTCTTCACCCGTGTTGGTTTTTTTAAATGACAAAATAGGCAACTTTGATTACGCTGCCAGTGAATGATTATGAAGTGAGAGAACTGGATGTGAATATTTTAAAGTGGCCAATTTGAACGTTCAAGAAAACCTACAGGATCTTTGACGGCAACAGCGCGTCTACTCCAATCTTCTAACTCATTCAGTGTGGTCTCCATTAAGTGTAGAGCATCGGTTAAAGACAGCTGATCATCCGGTTTGGTAGATCTGGAGAGAAGATTGTAGAAGGCTTCCAAGACCTTTTCTCGCAGTTTCTCCGCCTCGTCGAAGAGTTCTTCGCCCCGCTTCCTAATGAGCTGAATACGGGCCAATTCTTTCCGAATCCTGTCTCGCCGGATATTTACTTTCGTAGATGATTCGAGCTGAAAGTATTAAGCATTGCCTCACCCTTAGACCGTCGAACGCGCTACTTCTAAGTAAACCGATTGGCTGGAACATCGACAAAAGTCTACATTCGAACATCTTCCGGGGAGCTGGTGTAAATTTTCAGTCCTATTTAACGGACTCCGTAATTAAATCAAAATAAGGCAGAATCTGACAGATATGTGTTAGAACCTTCTAATAAGATACCAATAAAATACAGTGGTTGCACGTGTTTTAGCATAGAGTGATTGCTTCATCTCCACGAAAATTTTGCTACTTATCTGTAAAAATAAACAGTAATTCTGGTTAATACGGTTCCGTTTAGTCAGTTCAGAGCTCGATTCCTGCCACATGGGAAAACCAATTCCGAAATGCCCCATGAAAGTTATTCTCATTGGCGTAAAGTTAATCGCACAGATATCGATTTTGGCTTACAAACTGTGATACACCATTATTGAATGTGAATGACCAATAGGACTTCGAGTTTACCTGAGGAACGGTGGCCACATCAGTTGGGGTAACTTCGTAACAATCTCTGCACATGAGGTAGAGGGGAACGCAGTCGTTCTTCGGTAGGAGGCACTTTCTGCAGTGCAAATGCCCACATGCCAGTTCAACTGCCACTGGAATTCTAGAACATAAGGGTAAATATCGGATTCAAACATTTCTGCACATCGTGGTGTGGTTTTTTCTGCGAGTTTTGTTTCCTTTACAAATTTTCTCCATCCTGGCGGATTGGAAAACCAACTAAAGTCAACTCAAAATAATACAAAAACAAAAAGGTTCAGGAATTGCAAGTGCATCATTGTCGTCTTGAACATGATTGGTCAATTCGAAAATGGCAGACCTCTGCGGCCAATGGGGAACCGAAAATGAAAAAAGCAACCAATTAGCTCAAAACCAATAGCTGATGTTCACGAAGACGGGCTGTATCAGCATCTTGTTACAACTAATGAAGTGTTTGATGTGGTCCACAAAGCCATCACGATGTCACCCTTCCCTTAGTTACTACGGAAAGAATAATTTGTAATTGTCTAACATTTAGCCTACCATGGTTTAATCCCATGGAATGACTCAAATTCAATAATGCTCGTCAATTTTAATAAATAAAATTTCAAAAATTGGCTAGTCAATTTCGAGGAAATCGACCTAATCCGAAACCACGATGACTCAATTTGGCGCCTCAATTGCTGTTCTATTCCAAACAACGAGTTTTTAACTGAAAAATCCAATGCGAAATGGGAAAAATGTTAGCTGCGATCATCACCATAATCTCAGACGCCGGTTTCATGATTCGTAAAAGCAATTTCTGTGTGTGTGGTAGGTACTAACAAGTTCTTCCAACAGCTAACGTCCGGAATATTGTGAAAGTTTATATCCAATCAGAAACCAGAATGTAGATCACGCCTTTCATATAAAAATATTATTATTAGATAATGTATTTTTTGGTATTTCCTATAACTGTCCCACAGCGTTTTTAACTTTTGATACCTTCTTTGCCGAAACTGCAAAAATATCGAAAGGAATTTTCCGTCTTTAAATGGATAAAATACTTCAAATAAGGCAAGAGGCAAGCGGTTTAGTGCTGCCATGTTCACACCTCAAGCTTTTTCGCTTGACCGAATTTTGACGTTGCGTTTGGATGTCAACATTGGGTTGAGCGAATTGATCACAGTACCTCTCCGTTGTTAAGGTTAACCTACATTCATTGGATGCAACAATTCAGCCATCAGTCAAAGATGCTGTTCTTCCGATTTCGTGTTACCGGCTTCTTTTGTCGTATCGTATTTTCAAATACAAACGGTATTTCAGCTACAGCAGTTACGTCTTGATCCAAAAAGTATCGTTTTGTCAGCCGACGGAGGGACAAATGACCTTAGGAACACGGTCGAGTTGGTTGTGTCCCGTCAAGACGTGAGGAGCACATGCATCCCGTTTCGAAGTGTACTCAGACCGCTTTACTTGGCCAAATGCCCTCAAATAGTCAACATTTAGTCACTAAATAATCACTCTAGTGGCGATCGCTGGATTTTAATAACCCAACACACGGATAGGTTCAGCATCGATGAGAGAACTTTGCCCAGGGCTAAGCGTGTCGTTGGATTGAAGCCACCGTGCTGAAATCGACTCAGCCGCCAACACATGACTCGAATGAATGCCTTGAATATTGTTTCCTGGAGTTTCAACACTCACGCCGCCCTTTTCTGAAGTCAAATAGCATAACATGACGGAAATGTGGGCTTTCTATTCCCACTTTGAATAAGTGACCTGAACACTCAAATGGGTTTAAACAAACGGTGTTTCTAGACAACCTTGGCTCAGCCAATCAGATGAGTGTTAAGGGAGTATCGATGAAAAATGGGCAAAATATTTTGCAATTGGCAAATATTTTCTCAACTCGTTGATCATCTCTGAATTACTAAATTCTCCTGATGACTTTCTGTCACCTGGTGCGTTCCTGGAAGTGAACGGTTGTCGTTGTCCTGGGGCGACCTCATTCGACTCCATCAAACTTACGAGCCGTCCGAGGTAGTTGGTGCAACGAAGAAGTGGTCAACTTGTCTCAGAAGTTCGCTCAGAGGCCCCCACGTTAAAGTGGACCAAACTGCCAAAATAACCGTCCTAAATGCCGAGACACGATTCAAATAATCGCCTTCATTATTGCTCCTCGAATTTCCAGCTCTCTCGGCGTCTTTTCTGAACGTACATAAGATAACTTGACGGAACTGTGATCTTTCGGCAGTGTTGGTAACTGCCATTCCAGGTAGGGGGAATGGCATCGATGTCGAGTGTAGAACTTGCTGTCATAGTACCTGGTTGGTTGTCGTTGCCCTGCAACTGCTAATTTCACGATGACGGTCAGCCAATCTGATGAGTGTACAAAAAGTATCCATGACACTCGATTAGTGCTTGCTCGACTCGTTGAACGACTCTGAATGGCAATGTCTTTGTGTAGGTAATTAACCCCCTGATTGTGGAGACTAAACCTTACATTATGAAACATTGACGAGCAATGCAAGTTTAAGCCCTCGGCACTCCAGGCAATAATCGATATTATCTGAACTCAAATCACCCTGACATAATAAGAAGTCGATATTTAAATGAAGATACTGATTGGCTAGCGTGAAATTACAGATAAGAGACACAAAGACACTTACTGGGATTTGCAATGCACGCAAGTCTCCAATGTCATCACACAAAAACGATTAAATGCCGGGCACCAGCGTGATTAATGAACGCCTCGGCAAGTAGGAGGCACAGAGCGCACTCACACATTGACGCGTGTTGAGTGTCGAATTGGTAGCACCTTGGTGTGCCTGTCGTCACCAGTCGATTTTGATTGGTGAGCATTGAGTTCGAGCCTCCTATTGGTAGATTAATTTGGGTTCGTTAAGTGTTGATTGTAAGAGAGCAGCCAGGAATGTGTGACGCCACTCAGGTCGCAAACAAACGCTTTCGGAATTTTAAAACTTGTTCTTCCAATGCGGGCAAAGTAATTATGTTGAGAGAGGATTAAATGACCAGTCATAGGATTAATAAACGTAGTGGAGCTTAATTTTTATTAGTGCGATCTCCCTGTAGAAGACTGATCCAAACCGCCGAGTTAAAATTAGGCAAAGGTGAGAAAAGATACTCTGTTGAAAGGGTGCTGGGACTTTGGCCAAAAGGCACGCGAATTACCTTATTGAAATCGTCTTTTAAACTTGGTTTTGCAGTATTTAACTGGATTGATAATTTTAATTGGCTGGATCTGATTCCCCAGTATATATTATCAAACAGCTGGTTTCCACCACTACCACCACCACCCCCCTCTGCGGAATGGATGAGACCTATAGGAATATGCGACCTAGAATACACACATATTGCAAAGCATTCAGGGTTGAACTACCTGATTAATGATTGTATCTCTGTTATCTCCGGTATTTTTAGTCTTTCCGATTATCTGCGCAGTTTAGCTGGATAAATTCAACATGGCGGCCCCCCCATGTTACGGGACCCATGTCAGGCACGTTTTCAATGGTTATGTTTTCAGAGGGAAAATGCTCAGTTCTGTGGGTTTTTAACCTCACTCCTTTCTAACCAATCATTATACACCTTAAATTGTCCAACCAGATCACACCAGAAGCACTCAATTGGTGGTTTAAATGACCCAATGAGATCCTGTAGCAATCGTATTTTTCGTTAACACACACAATACACGAGAACAGACCGAAAAGAATGCGGTTTTCTAACTAGTTACTTTGAGAGCAGCTGGTTGGATGCTAGTATGGATTATTTGCAAAACTTTTTGCAGACATAAAATGCTATAATAAGGCCAAGAATACTGCAGTCTATTTGAATTATTAAAAAAACATGTTACTTTAAGTTAATCGAGGATTGGCTGATCAGTAATTGTGGACTGATTTGTAAGGCACTCTCGCCTTTTGAAGATGTCTTATTTTGGAATTTGAACTACACGAATTGTTGCCAAGAGGATTTACGATTTCAGTAGGCTCAATCACCGTGACTTCCAAGGCAACGGACAAATGAACTGGGTGCGGTATGCAACCTCAAAATTATGGAGGTAGAGTCGAAAGAAGAGACACTGCGATATCGGGGTAAAGAGGCAAGGTAGCTACTACTTTCTGTAAGCTGAACTAAGGACGAATCCTGCCACCGGATAGAATTTAGTCCAAAAAAGGCACCTGAATTGGTACATTATTCAAAGAATTCCACTGTCTCTGCCTCTCTCTCTCCCCTCTTACTTCTTGTCCAATCACGAGGAGCTTTGAAGGAAGGGCTGTTCAACCAATCAAATCTCGCGACTTGCAAAATCCATTTGCATTTGCCCGTGATTCCACCACACTTGTCAGAGGGTAATTTGACTCATGGAGCAACCACCACCTGACGGTCGCACGCGCCATGGTTCCCATGGCTACGAGGTCACGCAAGCTCGTGGATCTCAGGTTGTGTCGCGCTCACCCAGTGGTCGCAACTCACCGTCGACACCGCCGAAGCGAGTGAAACTCTCGAACCGGTTCAAGCGCCTCCTGGCCACGGCAACCACCCTGCCGGTGCTCGCGCTAATCCTCATGGTGTGCACCACCTTCTCACCTCAGTGGGAGCGCGTTGAGTTCGCTTTCGACAAGGTCGTGCGATTTGCGTGCTCGACACCAGCCAGCCAATCACGCACCTGGTCGTTGGCTTACCTCATCCTGGAAACCGGAAGCAGGATACCCTTCGACAAGAACGAGGTCCATGCATGCCGCGAGGCCTGTGGGCGCCTCTTCAATAGGACCCAAGCCGGGGAGGCGCAGAAATCCGTTGTTGGTGCTGGACTCCTCAAACTGAGTACCAATGCCAACACCACTTCCAACACCACAACTCTGATTGAGGTGTACAACATGCTGGCAGGTGTCTTCCAAGTTTGCTATAAAACACAAGGTACGATTGCTAGATAATTTCAAGGTTATTTCCATTAAAGCACCTTAATAATTTTTACAAGTGACCGCGCATGAACTCACATGTCAAAGGTCAACTGTGCTGGCGCAACGCCACCCACGTCGCCGATACCATTCTTGGGCTCTTATGTTTCGAGGAAGTTTTGACTCTTGGGGACCAATAAATCGAATACAGAGAGGAAATGAACTGTAGTATTCAAGACTAACACCTGAATACTGCAGGTTATCGTTTTAACATTGCGGACCACTAATCTACATTACCAATTTCGATGATTTTGATTCAAGCTAATGACAATTCGACTACGAAGCAAATCAGCTTTGCATGAATTCAATTCTTTGGACTGCCTTGTTCATGTATAATCAGGGATAAAAGTTACTATCAAGAGGTGAACAGAACGTGACCAATAGGATTTTGTGTTGCAATATTTGATAGGACCAATCACGTTGATTTGTTTAAGACGTGTTATTGAGACAAGGGTAATTGGTGCTCTAGTAACTTACCTATCTCCATTGGGATTGGCGATAACTTGGTGTCAGAATACATTTGCAACAATTTGTTCTATACTCAAGAGGCGCACGGTAGAAATTAAGGGTTTTAATTGGTTAATTATTTAATCATCCAATTAAACACACCCGCATCATTTGAATTAGCATGTTCTGTGTGAGAGTGCGTGGTTTTCTGTAAAAAAGTTAATGAAAGAAGTTGCATTTACTAAAAGAAAGAGTGCTACTATTTTAAGCCACTCAGGTTATCTCCTTGCGTACAAGTCGTGCGCGGGAAATATGAACTGAGCACCAGGCAACGGAAATAAAAATATTATGGCATTCCCCAGGACATTTTATTAGTTTTAGTCCGGGTTAGTTGTGTGTATGTGTGTGTGCCAAACGTGAGCTGATAAATCACACGGAGTGTGTGCGTGTGACTAAGACCAGTTTTCTGAACCTAAATATCACATTTTTAGGATTATTTAATTTAAATCCCACCAATCACCAAGCAAATATGATGGGTCGTAATTCATTAATTAGTTCATTCAATCAGGTAGTTTTCAAGGCATCGGTACTTTTAAATACCTTTTGCCAATGCAGATTCAATGAATTTGCGCAAAATTTCTGATTACTTTTCCATAAAAATCAAACGATGTGTAAATGTTGTCTTCTCTACATATTTGTTAACATCAGAAAGATGGCGTTCGATTATAATACGCCCCGAAAAACCAGATATCTTGTTAGTTTTAGGCATTCACCAGCAACCACGTATTTCTTTTAAGCGAAACTTGAAAAAAGTATCTTCAAAATCTTTAATCTTGTAAACATCATATACTAGTCTGCTAAAATTCAGCCTTTTTGTCACTAGGGGCAAATTACCACTGGAATGAAGGATTGCTACACGCTGCCATTGAGCGCGTCATTTGCATGGAATTTCCTTAGCGCGAATTGGTCACAGTCGCTCTGTTGCCTATAAAATCTGTTGACTAATAATAGAGCACATGACTTTTTACTACATCAAAGTGCTGCAGGCAAAGGAACAATAGAAAGATGTTACAGTGTAGTACTTTTATCAAATAACTGGAACCTCTTTTGAAGTTTTTTTTCAACTAGAAAACCAGGCAACTGGAAACCCGTTCCATCGCTAATGCGGCGGTCTTTGCAATTACTTGCACCAATCACATGCCGACGAGCAGAACTGAGGTCGCATGAACCGCTCATGGTTTTGGCGATTCACAATGTAATAAATATGGCTTAGGGACGAGGCTGACCTAGTTAATTTTCTGTCAAAATGAGATTATTTCAGTTTGGGATTTGGCAGCAGCAGCTCGTGAATCCAGCGTGAACCGATATTCGTGATTAATGGTCTCACCGCATCTTCAAGTAGCTGCTGATTCGGTTCAACTTAAGTATACTCAATGAAAGCTATTGTTTTGCAGTTCCTAATTCCTCTTTACAAAACTAAACAAAAGGTGAGATAATTTTGATTGGGTAAATGGTGCTAACGAAAATCGCTCTGAGGGCGACTTGGATACTTTGGCTTGTGCTTGTCATAACGAATGACGAGCTTTAACAAACACCGAGGCATTCTGGTGGATTGCATTCCATTCATTTTGAGGGTAAAATCTTATTCTATAAAATATTTAGTTCATCATAAAAATGGTGTGTTACACAAACTACTTATGTATGATTCGTCCACGGACTTCGGCGAGCTAATTTCCATCAGAAATCATTTCTTAGCACCACATAAGATGGCAGAATTGGGCAATGCTTTGACGAGTTCAAAGGGCGGTAGGGCACATTTGTTCGTGTGTTGGTAATGGCTGAGTGGGTTTTATTATGGTTTTTTCCTTTAGTGCCAATGGAACGTGGACTGATGGCCATCATCAAGGCGCCTCTTCGCACAAGCGCGTCCTGCTTCAACTACATTCTTAACGGACCACGCTGGAAGGGTTCCGGTTGCCGACTGATGATGTTAAGTGAGTCAGCATTCTAACTGTCTTGTTGGAGGTTAACGAAACATAACTTATCCTCATTACAGGTTTAGTTTCGAATTAAACCATGCTACAAAAATTTTGCCACAACAAAGCATTCAAACCAATCCGCACATGAGTCAATTCGCATGCTTCTTTAAAATCAGCGCCGTTCATTAAAATCATTTCAAACAATTTAGCAGTGATTGGCTATACTTCTGAGATCTAAAACAAAACAAAATGCGCTGCTTTTTTCAAGGCATCGTCTTAAAATACATTGAAAACAAAAATTCAAACAAAACCAACGCAAAGAAGAGTGAATTTAAGGGTTTCCAGGCTATGTGATGGAATGATCCGCAAAAGTGAATTAACTAGACGCAATTTGGCGTCTGTCACATGCAGCGACAACACGGCATCAGATTTCCAAAAGATGAAACAGAAAAACCCAATGGATGAGCCAGCAAGAAAATAAAAATTTTACGACTTTGCTTTCTTCATTAATAATCCCATCTGGCGGCCACTCCTCCACGTACACGACGACATACACTCCACCTCCACTGTTCTTCTCGTCTCGCGTGAATAATTCAACAAAAACATTTCGTTGCTGTTCACGGACTCACAAAAGCTTGTACCAGCAGTTTGAAAAAGCGCATTTCATGGCGTCACATTCCTCTCCGCCATCAGCCAGGCGACTGCACCGTGTGTGAGGATTCAAATTGACTCGTGGCGCCATTTATCTCTGTCACAACGCTCATAGATAAGCGCTGATTGACTAAAACAACATCTGTTGCGAAGTGACTCCCTAATGGATTGCCACAGTGGAATACATTTGCACACCACTGCTGACAGCAACATCAGACCAAGGTGAGAATTTGCAGTTACTAACTGAGGTGATGAATTTACTTCAGTTCATTTGGATTCCAGTAAGCCTAGGGAAGCCCTCATATTGAAACACAACGTCGAATAAAAAGAGTCAATAATAGCTGCACAAACGCAGTCATGTTTATTGAAGCAGTATATCTCCACTTTAGCAGTTCCTTATTTGCGTTGCCCATTGCAAATGCCACGATTATGGATTAGCCTCTCGCTCAAGTTTGTTTAGCTGCGATTTGTAACATTTAGACTGTCAAACTCACACACCCACATCAAATCGGTTTGTGATTGCATGGAGGGTGCATGCTCAAATGATGCACTTTAGTTGTGCAGTCGAGCGATGCTGCCTCAGGGGAGACAGCTGCGGCGCCACCATGCTCCCCGCCCCCTCTTTTGGTGTCCGTCACGCTGGCAGTGGGATTGTAGTGGATCAGGTAAGTTGCCAAGTCAAATCGCCAACGTCTTCCCATTGGTTGGAGTGATGGTAGTGGTAGCATCCACCACGTTCACCAACCCCACTCGAACGGGTCTAATTGGAGAAAGGATGTGAAACACTAGCGACACTGATTGGTCCACTTGCTTGTACCCAAGATTGTGCTGCATCATCAATGTGATTGCTCTTCACTCCACATGACCTTGACACTGCTACATTAACTACCAACGCGACTGCAAATGAAGTTGTCGAAGTCGACAGAAACAACGTCGTCTTTGCCTGACCATAACCACATGTATGGAGGATGCTTTAGGTTGTTTTTATAAGTATCGCATCGTTTCAAACAAACTTCACGCATGCTGATTGGCTACTTCGTTCACGATTTGGGGTAGATAGCGTAGTAATTCCACACCAGATATCAAACACTTCAAGGTCTGACGGCATAAAATATCGGAAGAGCACATTTGGATTAACTATAACAAATATCCAACAATTGGTTCAATTATAAGATAAATACGAAGACAGGAGGATGACGTGGTTGTGATAGAAGGTTGCACAATTCATTTGACATCAGCTAATTTTACTTCAATTGAGAAGTGCACGACTTCATGCAACCCAACTTACACGAATATCATCATTTTAAGTGGGCGGCGTTTTGGTATTGTCACTTGACACTCAAGTTTTGCATAACAACTTTGTTTACCGGCCACAAGCTGATTGAAATGCGAACGATTCGTTTTGGGTTAATTTTCGGGGGAGAGACACACTGTCAAGCGATAAGCGGTTGTGTCGTCTCTTCACCATCACCTGCGTAAATCGGCGGCAACTAAGTCAGCGCAACTGACCGAGGATGTTTGCTGGGAACACGTCCCACACTCCCACGGTAGCCTCCGAAATGCCGTTGCGTGTCCACACCAGTGAGCACCTCCTGGACAGCGCACTCACACCGCTTGTGTTGGCTGAGATGCACCGCACCAACCAGCGTCTAACAACACTGTGTGTACGTTCACGACAGCAAGGAGGTTAAGCTCAAGACACGGCAAAAGAAAACTCACATCACATCCGTCACGCTGGCAGTGGGATTGTAGTGGATCAGGTAAGTTGCCAAGTCAAATCGCCAACGTCTTCTCATTGGTTGCAGTGACGGTGGTGGCAGCATTCTGTGTGTCGCGTTCGTATCCACCATGTTCCACAACCCCACTCGACGGGGTCCAATTAGAGAAGACATGTGAAATACTAGCGACCCTGATTGGTCAACTTGCCTTTGAATTGGCCGCTTGTATTGGCTGAGATGCACCGAACCAACCAACGTCCAACAACACGGTGTGTACGTCCACGACAGCGAGGCGGTTATACTCACGGCATCGCAAAAGAGAACTCACATCATTTGACTGAGGACAACTTGAATGGCGTCTCACTAAACAGGTGACCACGCAGTTCCACGTCATCGGCGAATGCGCACGCACCATGCTGTGTGGTTGTGTCGGTATTGTCACCATGTTGTGGAGTTACGCGAAACGACTGAGGCAGCAGGATGCATGTGCGGTTGGCAATTAGCGGTTGTTCTTTGCGTGACAGCGCATGGCTGCTTTGTGCAGCCGCTTATGCCGAAAAAGTGGACGCTTTGATGGTCGGCGTGTTTCCCCGCCTGGTCAACTCAGTAAACACCGCTACGCTCAACGCCCCCATTACGGCGAACATCCCACTGGGTTGCTTTTGCGGTAATTCACTTAATCAACACATCTTCGTCCTGAAAAGTGACCATTGGTTGCAACAACAAGACCTGGTTGACTATTCTGTAAAGGTGGGTGCAGATTGGCATCACGTGGCGACGTCTTCAGCAGGTGGTATTGAGTCTATCTTTTAGGACTCAAGTGAGGTCTAACTTTGAGGCTACTTTGCAACTCAAAAGCCCAGATTGTTGAATGACATTCGCGTTCTATTTGAGAGTTAACTTCGTCGGCGATATCTTGAGCGATGGAATGTTTTGATGGCATGAAATGCTTAAGAGTACCTTGTTTTAATCCGTTGTGTGTTGCCTTCTTCGGCATTGAAATCTGAACCGTTCTTACGGTAAAACTTTACTTTTAGATTCTAGGAGCAACTCGCTGTCCACAAATATGGTTCACAGGCAGTTATCTCAATTATCATCAAGTCAAAGCAGCTAGTTCAGGAAGTACAAGAAATACAACACAGGAAGAGCAGCCGTAATACGTGCCTTGTCTCAAGAAGCAGGCTATCATGGTCCCAAACGCAAAGATGTTCACTAAACGAAATTTCTTTAACTATAAGCAACGGGATACTTCACAACAACAGAGCGTTTGCGCTGTGTTTGAGCACGGCGGTTGTTGGAATGCTGTGATGGTATACTACGCTTAGCAGTTGACTAGAAACTTTGATTTCCTGCAAAAACATTGGCCTTCTTTTGATGCATCCATGACACCTCTGATCAAAACTCCCACGGTGAAAAAGTTGTCACCAGGTTGACAATGATTTCAAGAATTTTCGATAACATTTGCGCTCAGTTCAAACGTCAGTCTAACTTTGTAGCTCAACCTCTTCTTGAATTCATCTGCCAACGTGAAATTGGAAGAGCATAAATTAATCCTGTCAAATGACCCCACAGAGTGAAATCTGTGATTGGCGGGTCAGGTGAGCGTGAGGTCCATTTTAATGGTCCTTTTCTCCATCAGGAACACCTTTGAACCAGCTTGCTAAGGTATCCTTGCAGTATGAGTTTTCAGTGTAGTGGATAAAACGAATTTGGCTTCCTTTTTTGTCCCCATTCCGTCAGACTGGTAGTTCTGAAGCATCGCCGGATAATCGTCTCCAGTCCTGTTTCCATCGGGGAAAAAGGAAGCCACGCAAACGGTTCCTAGAATTGTACAAAACAAATTCAATTTCAGTCAGTCCGTTTCACGCTCATTTGTGTGTCCAAAATCTTCACCTTCAAACGTCATTCACAGAAAAATTTGCGCTCTTGTGTTTCACACGGCTTTGAAGCCTACACAGCCCACACATAAGCGCCTTCTTATGACACGCCAAGCAGTAGACTTGAGTGACCAAGTTTCCAGGCTTGCTCTTTGCATGGAATCCGATCAATCGCCATTTCGCGAATTCGGCTAGGCGTCCTGATAGCGTCTTCCTACTCAAACTGCTACCCTGTTGGCGTGCGTCAACGAAATCTAGAATCAGGAACAGCCAATCCCATTGCGGTAAATGAGACATGTATGACGCAAGAAATATATTTTTATAAAATACACTTAAGTATTTGACAACTTTTGAGCATCAGTTCACTGTATTAAGGTGATAAAGTAGTGTAATAATTGTAAGGATATTCTGAATTTTCCATATTATTGAAGATGGAAAACGACTATGATGAATTCAGTGACATGTTTGTCTGTGTTACACTAGACGTGTCGGCATGATATCCAGACCAGAAGAATATCCTTGGGAAATTCGAGGAAATGGCTTTAAACCTTGCCCTGCCAGTGTTATAAGAAAATGTTGGGATATAAATCTATCGACAAGGGACTTTTGCGTGAAGCAGATTACAAATTCAAGTTTAGTTAAACTGAAATATCCAGCCTCTTTATCAGACGGTTGGTGGAAGCGTGTTTCAAGTAATTTTCAGACTTGAACATAGCTACGGTTGATAATCGGCCAACCGGATTTGTCATACACCCTAAACGATTGATTAATCATCTTTAGATTCCCTCCATAGTTGCATGCCGTTCTTTGTCCCATTCCACCTTGACCGATTTCATCGGAAGTCAATGGAGTTATCCAATCGTATCGACCAACTCGCCATGTCAACCAATCACAATTGACCTTAGCTCTGTAGTAACCAATCAGGATTTCTATTTTGATTTTGCGGCGAATTAGCGGTTTCCATTGAGGCCAGACCCTCTTCAACATTTAAAAGAAACGTTTCCACCTGGACAGGCATCACTGATTGGTGTTTCAAGTTGCGTTTGCTTTCTATTTCCTGATGCGCCGGAAGAAAGCGGAGTACGAGTTGACGTGAGCGGGAAGTGGGTGATGTTTGGCCAAACCTCATCAAAACAAACACCCCCTAAGCGCTTTCCTCCATTTGCGCAGCGGATAACTTAAACGATGGCCGGGTAAGTTGATTAATGTTATGAACTTAAATGAGACGCGCGCGGTTTGCTTAACGAGGTTTTCGAGGATGCATTTAATTAAAACAGGCACCTTCTTAGTTTCGTTATGATATTTGAGGCCAAATTATGCCAGGATAAAAGCGTTTTGTTTCCACAAAAGCTCATTTGAGCACACTTGAGTGATCAAAAAGATACTGAAAAGTGGGTTTCGCGTCTTTGTCAAAGACACAAGGGAAAACACGAACTAGGTTATGGGTTTGAATACGTCTGACTTCTGTTTTCGTTGAAATGTTACAATTTCTGACATTAGCATAACAGAATCAAAACATTCCATCGCTCAAGATATCGCCGACGAAGTTAACTCTCAAATAGAACGCGAATGTCATTCAACAATCTGGG
>UXSR01005669.1:0-17988 GCA_900604375.1 Mesocestoides corti
ACAGATCCAGAATGGAGGCAACTTTAGACATCTATTTCCATCTCGAACCAGTGAATTTACTTCTTCGTGGGAGTCAATTAAATTTCTCATGGCCACGGTGGTATCACTTCGTAGTAAAATCGCACTACTTTTAAAATATAAGTATACAGGTTATTTTATAATGAGAAAGGAGAATGACAACGAACCTCAACAAAGAGGAGGACACCGGTGAGCAGGAAAGCGACCACCTGAGCCCAGCGATGACCCAATAAGGTCATGAAGGTGTAGGCTATGGGGAGACTAAAAAGACCTCCGCTTGCCGAGGTGAGCAGGGAGAGATAGCCGTCTTCTCGTAGGGGTTTGCAGCATTCGAAAGACTCTTTGGTTGGAAGCTGATCGGTCGGAAGGAAGCTCGTTGTGTTCGACGTGCCTATGTCCTGGAACAAACAGGAGGCAGCCACTAAGATTGCACTTGCAGTAATGAGACCGCGTCCATTTCGGCTTCTTACCAAGTCTATGTCGATACTTTAAGATGATTGGTCAATTAACGCTCTGATGAAGGTCACGTGAATTAATTAAAAGAAATTTGTTTCACTAGTTTTGAAATTATTTACAGCATCACATGACGAGTTCTACCACCCCACAAATGGAAAATTTCATAATTTTGTTATGCAGAACCGTCAACATTTTCGATCTTTTAACAACGGAAGTATCTATGGCAGTTTGTGAATAGATGATAACCAATTAAAACATCCTCTAAGTAGATGGCCACTGAGAAAAAGGATTGGTCTAATCGTGACTCACGAATTTCGTTCAGTTGGGGTCGATAGTTTCGTCGTCTGTCAAATTGTCTATGCCAGAAACCAGGTTAAACTTGTGGCAGTGGGGGACAATTTGAGAACCGTTTGCAAGCTGACCAACTTTTCGATTGGTAGAGAATTACATGACCTTGAACTGGCACATTTTGTGACGAGGCGACCGCCTCGAAGAATTGTCCATTTCACTGGATCTAAATCATTTATAGGTCAAGAGGATGTTGTGTCGTTTGAATGAATTCCAGACCCAATCTGCAGTTAAGAGCGCATTTTCAACTGCCAGAATTAGAGAATGTGCGCTTTCTTACTTGTAGGCAGGTTCGTGGGCTAGTGGCTAATTCCACAGGCAGGATGGTTGTTCCTCCGTAGATGAGGAATCCCCAGAGGAAGTTCAGGATTAACAGCAGCATAAGTAGCCAAGGTCGTCGTCGTAGCAACAGAGTGTAAATCTCCTTGATGCCGATTCTTGAAACCCGAAAGTCCTCAGTCTCATCAACCTCCTTAATTCGAGCGAAGTACGACATACCAGAGACGACTGACTCCGTGGTGGCCTGCTCTTGCGCATCACTGGTTATCTGGATGTGTTCTGGCACACGACGGTTGACCACGGCGATCTTATCGAGCACCTGCGCAGCTTCCAGGGTCCTCTTCTTGCTGTACAAGTAGACGGGAGATTCGAGGGTGAAGAAGGAGAGACAGATGGCGCAGAGTGCCAATGGTGCCGTGGTGAAGAAGACGAAGAATCGCCAATTCAGTCCACCACGTTGGCAGCCAAGACCGATGGCAGCTGTCAGAACGCCAATCAAGGCCTCAAAGTTGTTCGTGATCAACTGCGCTGGCGCCTGGTGCTTGGAGGGCATTGTCTCAGAGAGCAGGGAACTTCCAGATGTCAGGACGCCACCAATGAAATTGCCGGAAAGGAATCTGAGTGAGGCTATCCAGGCGTAGGTGGGGGAGATCGCGCACAGCCAGGAGAGGTACATCAAGGTCAGACAGGAAAGCAGACACACCGACTGGCGTCCGTAGACGTCTGCGGCGTAGCCCAGTGGAACGGCTCCAATGCAGCTGCCGAGGAAAACGAGCGTAGTCAGGAGGGCCACGTAGTCTGCTGTGAGGCGCCAATCACAGCGCAGACTGGGTCCGAGAATGGCCTGGATGATGGTCTCCATGGTGTCGGTGGAGTGGGCTACTCCGAGGATGACAATCATCCTCATCTGGTACCGGCCGAAGCCGAGTTCGTTGAGGATGGTCTCAACTATTGGAGGCTTCCGGTGAACCACGTCGTCCTCCGCGTCACCACTGATCAAGGTCCCCACAGGTGTCGTCAAATCTTCGGTGGATTCACTTTGCATCATCGCATCGTGCAGTGGTAGGCTAGAGAAATTACGAGACAAATTGTGCACAGGTGAGAGCTCAGTGCGTTGGTAGCTAAGCAGCCCATTCTCATGAAATCACTAAAGGGCGTCACCCTATTGGACACGTTGCGAACCAATCAACGACGACAACGTGCATAGTTCGTTTTTAATTGCGTGTATGACGCTGTTGATGTGGGCGTTAGGGCTAATTTTCATCTCTGTGCCACATTGAAATGCTTAAAAATAGAAAACGGTGGCTTGTTATTTTCGCATCATCAGAGATTTGTTGAGAAATGACGACAAGACTACGGCAGATTATATGACCTTGAGAAGCTCTTTACGAGATTCCAAAAACGGTTTTAATTGTATGAAGACCTACGTGGCAATCGCATGTTCGTGACACCGGGTGCGTGCAGTTGGTTAACACTGAGTGACAGCTAAAGTTAGCGGGCAACTTGTACAAAGAAGTTTGTTTGAATTAGTACTTGGCAAGGTTACTTTTCAAATTGGCTAACGAATCGGCGCAATTTCGTCTTGTTTAAAAAAGCCGTGAGCTTTGGAATTCCAACCGAACATATTTCGAATTAAATTGAAATATTGAAATTATTGTTTGCAAAATGGAGAATTTGGATGTGGAAAAGCCAATGTCGATGAATTCCTATCCATGCACACATCTTTTGCTCATCTATGTGTGTGCGCGGCTGAAAAACATTAGCATTTCAAATGAGTCTAGCATTGTAGGCAACAGCGCAAATGTGCTTTATCCGAAATATCAGAAAGTGGCGCGCTTTATGCCAAAATGTGGGTTTTCTGTAAAGAGAGTTTGAATGGTCAACATTCGACATGTTAGATTGCCTTTCAGGTAGCCCACAGCAACAAAATACTCCGCCTATTTATTAAGTGACAGTAATATTTTTTCCTAACAACGAAAGACCAATTTAAGGCCACATGCGATTCGATTTAATTTAGTTCTACCTGTTTCACAAGTTAGCTCCGTTTAATTCAGATGTTAATAGAAGGAAAGAAAGAACCCTATAATCCGGAATTCAGGGCTTCGTTCAATTTTCAAAAATTTATCACTAACGGCCTAGGATCTTGCGGAACCAATTCATAATCATAATTTCTCTTCTCTAAGTCCGTTAAAGCATGTTGATTTACAACTTGTAACTGACTAAAACATGACAGAATACCAAATTGTTTTTTGTAAACTAGAAAAAAGAACTCAATCAAAATAAATAATAGAATTTCTTTCGTTGTCACAGCAACTGATATTTAACTAAAGATGGCAAAACCAAAAAATCGCCCAATCTTACAGCGAACTTCAAGAAGATAAACCTTGTCAACTATTTCTGAGCAGAAAACTAGAACAAACTGTCACCATAGATTTATTTGTCCTTTATGGAAAAAGGTGACTCGTAAATTTGACTCCAATTGTTGAGGCCAAATATGCTGCACTATAAACTGCTGCGCACTGAAAATGTCAGATCCACTATAGTTAATATTCATTTACATTTTTAAATTGGATCTCTACTAATGAATGTAAGTCCGCCTTGCTCACTTTAAATTAAAAATTAGTTTGTCGAACTTCACGAATTTCAATGCATTTTAGAGGTACATTTTCCTCATTTTATTAAAGGAAAAATGAGCATCAAAATGAGGTCGACAACACCAAAATAATAGTGAGATCGACAATTTGTATTAAATCAAAGGCGAGAGCAAATTAACAATGAGTAAAAAGAAGGATGGACTAAAAGACCAAATTTAATGAATTGTTGAACGTGGAACGACGTATTAGGGCGCAGACATACTGGGCCATGCAAGACGGCCAATCCTCTGTCTGTTTTGCGTTCCAATGGCATGCGAGGAGGATATGCAGATAACCAGACAGACACGCATGAGAAGCGGTATAAAATGATCGGCGCAGCCAGCGTGGTGGATTCGAATGGACGGCGCCTGACGTGTAGTTCTGACTTGTGACTGGTCAATAAAGCCTGTTCTATTGTACTAGCCATCTTCATAATAGAGCTTAGGTACTCTTCAAGGGTTGAAAAAAATTCAAGAAGAACGAACTGAATAACACATGGATTACCACATTATTCGTGAGAAAAGTTAAAGCAAAGGCAACAGAAACAAAATTATTCTTTCAAAAAATTATCCTTGTCTTTTAATTTTAAAAAATGAATATTATTAACGAGAATAATAAAAATGCTTCGACTGCTTCCGGAATTTGACCCAGGTTGAAAAAATGCTTTTTGCATACCTGAATCTTTGTTTTTAAGTTACTTTAGTGCATTAACTACACAGAATCTCACTCAGTAAATTTGTAATCGGGATCATGTGCAAATAAAGGCCCACATTTTTGCCCTTATTCCAACATTTTCCACTATGTAAATGCTCATTTTCTGTCTATTGTGTAGGAACGTTCTAATAAATTTTTGTTCTTGGAAAAAATTGCAAGTTTTGAGGAAACCTATCTTCATTCTAACTCTCAAGACCCTAGCAGCAGACTGTTCGCCTCGATAGTTTGATTGGCTCTTAATACCGTCAGATTAGCCTCGCAGAATAACCTTTCGAGTCAATTTAAGGGCCAAATTATAATGACGAGCTTATTAGACTACGAGAAAAGCATTCTTTTAGATGTAAATGGAGGTAATTGTATGTTCGTCTGCTCCGAAGGCCTTGACTTGGATAACATAATCTATATACTTATTAAATTACATAATGATCCTCATAATTTGGTGTTAGTTTCTAATTATTCTAACGACGAAGCAAAATTCATATCAACCAAATTAATTTCTGAAAACGAAGCCTATACTCCATTTTTAATAACAGCAGAGATAAATGCGAAAGAGCGTCTTTCGGCGTATCGCCGAGGCGGAATTGTGTTTGTTAGTTCTCGAATATTGGTGGTGGACTTACTTCGGGGAACGATGCCAGTTGATCTCGTAACTGGAGTATTAGTTCTAAGGTTTCACAACCTTCATGAGGCTAGCCAGGAGTCCTTCATGCTGCGTCTTTTGCGTGAGAAGAACCCACAGATATTTATCAAAACATTCTCGGACAATGCAGTTGCGTTAATGTCTGGTTACAACCGAGTTGAACACCTAATGAACCAGTTCGGTGTTCCCCGATTGCTTCTCTGGCCGAGATTTAATCTGGAGGTGGTCAGCACCTTGTCAAATTGCCCTATGACCGTCGAAGAAGTGCAGGTAAGCAGTTACATTTTGCAATAATTGTAGGTTTTCCTCACAGAGGAAACGGTCACGTGCCAAAGGTGTCTTCTGGAGATGATTAAAGCTACCCTTCGTGAACTTGTTGAACAAAACCCTATCCTAAATAATGACGAATTTTCGCTAGAGTCAGCCCTAACAAATTCGTTTCATCAGCTGGTTCGTGGCTATCTGTTTTGCGAATAAAGATTTCTAGACCAGTTTGTACATTGACCCCGTCTGGCACCAACTGACTCAGACTAGCCATCGTCTCCTGGCAGATGTCGCCGGTCTCCGACGAATCCTTTTTCAGCTGATCGACAATGACGCAGTCGGATTTCTGGACGAGCTGGAAGAGCTTCGGCAGACTGAGTTATCTGCTCTGCGAACAGGAAAGCCAGTACATATTTCCGCCCTCCAAAGGCGAGGAACTTGCGCGAATTGGCTACTCATGAGTCAGGCGGAGGAGTTGCTCACGGTCTCCAGAAAACGTGTTTATAAAGATTATGGAAAAAGTATTCCCACTTTGCCAATCCTGACGTCTTCCTTTTGCTAGGAACGTACGCAGTTGAAGTGCCACCCAAACTAAATGCCATTTTGTCTGTTTTAAATGAAATCCTCTCCAAAGCAGAATCCGACTTTCCGGATCAGAATCGTCCTGTGCTTGTCTTGGTTAGGCATAAACGAACTGTCGAACTGATCAAGTATTACCTCAGTCATGGGAAATCGAAACTCCGAGACTGGCTTGTCCGAGGTAGAATGGCCTATGAGCACCCACCAGACCTGCCGGTGGAAGAGTCTCCCCCACCTAAAAAACCTGTCGCCAGCACATCCCACCGAAGCACACGGAGTCATACATCTCGTGTCTTTTCAAAACGAGTACGTTGTGGGTTTTTTTCGAAACTAACATTCTTTAGGTCGGTGGCAGGCAGGTTATTAGTTGTCGTGGCATTCCAGATCCCGCTGGAGAGGGCTTTATGCCCTCCACATGTGATGGTCATCCTGCATTATCCGGTACAGTCGAGAAACCTTCTTCCCCGAAGGTAGAAGCTTCTCCGAAAGCAGAAAGTCCAGACGACGAAGACGAAGCTGTTCCCGTGCCAGATTTACCTGCTGGCTGCTTCAGCTTCTTCTTCACCAATAAAGAGGGCAAACGCCTGCCGATTGTCCTTCGAGTTCCCCCGCCTGGTTCACGAGAAGAGGGGGCCCCTTCGGCCGTCGACAGCCACAACTTGGACGGTCCTGCTGGTCGTCTGGCCGTTTTGCTGTCTCGTCTCAGGCCGCAATACATCGTTCTCTTCGAGCCGCAAGTTGCCTGGGTCCGAGAAATCGAAGTCTTCTCCGCGAGAGAGTTCAAACGTCGCACCACCGAGGATCAGACGCCCTCTCCTGTTGGAATATACTTCATGATTTACAAGGACTCCGTCGAAGAACAGCGCTACCTCACGCGCCTTCGACGGGTAAGTAGTGCGTATGTCACCAAAGGGAGTTGTCAATCCCTTCCCGTCTAACTGGCCAATCACATTTCAGGAGAAAGAAGCTTTTGAGACGTTGATCTCATTGCGAAGCTCCGTCGTAGTTCAGAAGACAGAACCCCCTCCACCTGCAGATCCTTCAAGAGTTGAAAAGGAGTCAACCATCTTCGTGGATGTCCGCGAATTTCGCAGCGAGCTGCCAGCCTTGTTACACCGCAAGGGCGTTCGTGTAAGCTGTGCCTATTGGCCAAAACGTAACCAATCAGCGACTTTGCGTAGTATCTTATGAACTGGTCGGTCCAAAGCGCGTGTGGTCGATGTCTGCGACTTTCTGATTCCAGGTGAACCCGATAACTCTGACAATGGGTGACTACATCCTGGCGCCGCACATCTGCGTTGAACGGAAGTCAGTCAGCGATCTGATTGGGTCCCTGAACTCGGGTCGGTTGTACCAGCAGTGCACAGCAATGTCTCGTCACTACCTCAATCCCGTTCTGCTCATCGAATTCTCCATGCCCGCCAACGGTAATTGCGCCTTTGGCATTTATCACTGTCTGTTGATGTGCGGAATGCAGAACGCATCTATTGTCTGCATCCAGTTAATTGGACCCAATTTCGACAACTGTAATTGGGCGTTTCTTGTGATCAAGCAGTCGTTCCGACTACCTCTTCCTTGAATGCAGTCTCAGGATAGGTCGAGAAATGTGGAGGTGGATGTGCAATTGGGAAGCTGTGATTGTGTGGTGTGTTTTCGTACAGAGTCGCGATCGGTTGGTGAATATTGTGCGTGGTAGCTAATACGAATTCTGCACGACGCGAGGACATGCTCAATTTGCTTCCTGATCGACGCTAGTGGGAATGCAGTGTCGATTTAAGAAAAAAAATTGATTCGAGGTGCTGTGTCGAAGTAAACTAGGACAGATTTGACTCCAGTTGCGACCAGGTCATTTTTGTTTTCGGTGACAAAATGCTGCTTCTACTGTCATCAATTTCAGTAGTATGGAAGATGTGTTTCCGCTTGCGTAGGTTTGACCTACCAGAGAAGCCGCTTCTCCCCCACCCCGCAGGGCTCGTTCGCGCTCTTCACGGGCCGCAACGCGGTCGTCTCCGCGGACGCGCAGGTCGATCTGGGAGCGCGAAATCTCATGTCGAAATTGGTCCTCCTGATCATCCACTTCCCGAATCTCCGCGTCCTCTGGAGCGTCACTCCCTACTGCACCGCGGAGCTATTCACCGAGCTCAAATTGGGGCGTTCGGAGCCCACTCTTGACCAGCTCCCTCATGTGCGTCTGTGGCGCCACACGTCATTTGGGCACAACCTTTTTTTCAAATTTACTTGCCTACTCATTTTAAATAAGTAGAGTTATTCAACCGGAATGTCCACTAACATGTACAACACTTTCCTGCCTTCACGTAGGAGGGTGAAAATCTTGGTGATGACAACGTGGAGGCAGTTGATATGCTGCTTAAGATGCCTGGCATATCCTGGCGGAATTATCGACGCGTGATCGCCAAGGTTGGTTCCATCGCGGAACTAGTCGACCTCGATTTGGATAGCCTTGTTGAAATCCTCGATAATCGGTCAGTATTTTTCAGAATTTGTTTTACCCCAATTTTCTTGGCTACTTAATTATTGTAAGGCGATGTGTTTTTTTCTGGTTGTAGCGAGTGCGCGAAGAAGCTGTATGACTTTTTGCACTGCTTGTGGGTTCCGCCGTCGTCAAGCGAAACGGCGTCGCTGGTTGCTGAGGCGAGGCCAGACACAAAGCGTCCGCGGTTGGCCCTAGCAACGCGTGTCAAATCCCGCGGCAACCGCGGTCGAGGTCGCGGTGGTTCAACTTAACGCCACCCTAACCCTCTATTCAATTATGTACATTATTCGAGCAATTAAACCATTTTTATTTTTGTATGTGGTAATTGGGCAAATTGTCCGGTAGCGAAGCAGTTTCGGTCACTTTGTGTTAAATATGTGACAGTTGATATGCACTACTGATAAGTCGAAAAGTAGCAGTTTGAACGTCGCGGTTTGAAATTGGGAACAAACTTTAAAAAAAAAAGCTTTCCACTTTGCACGTTGATATAGTGATCTGTGAATGTCAGCAAAGCCGAATGGGTGGGAGGCTGTCCGAACTGATCCCCCACGTGCTGATTGGTGCCTGCAACTCACTTCTGATTGGTCTCTTCACAAGTACTCCAAAAACTCACCCACGTACACACACACACACGGACAAACGGTTGTGTCCTCCGTCTCATAATCTTCTCGGTTTTCTGATTCCGTAGGTGTCAACAACCAATGAAACTGTCACAATAAGCACAACGTCATTGCCATTTAAATATTGTACAGGCATCGAATTCAGTGGCAACATGATGGCTCAATCTGAGGGCTGTTTTCAACTAATTTGCCTCAAACTACAAAGTGTGATTGGCTATTCCCCCATTCTATCCTGGTCCACTTTGATTGGTTGATGCAACAGATTGGCAGGAAGAAGTGCTCCAATTTGGTCATCATCAGCACAGTGGGGCAAGCAATTTTTGCCCTTAGAATGGTATTTAGTCTGTTCTGTCAAACAATCATTACCGCCTCAGCCGTCCCGCAAGCTAACACCTCTCGTGTGCGTTGTGTTGGGATGGTTGCCATGGCACTGGTGCGTGTGTCAACGCCCAAGTCAGCTGTGCCTGTGTTGGCAGCAGAGTTCCATCATTATCATTATCTTGCCCATGACTGTTAACCGGTGTTCCTGCGTTGAGTGCATCTGAGTGCATGACGCGAGGAATGAGATGTGCTAACTGGAGTGAGTACTTCAGTGAATAGCACAGTTGCACAAGTCTCTTGATTCTGATCGTTAATCTAGTTTGAGGCGAAAACTAGTTTGTATAAGTTCAAACGCCTACAATGCTTCCTCGTGGCGCGTTCTATTAATGCATCCCGCGACCAGATGGAATGACCTTCACGCCTTGTTTTGTCGCGGTGGTGCTGATGAGTTCGCTGCGTTGTTTAAATTGGCGTGAAGGCTAACTACAATCACCTTAGAACAAAAACGCATCCTCAGTGGTTCTGTGAGCAGTATGTCTCTTGGTAACTGCTTACCATTTACCGTGACCTCAAAATTCACATCCTGGCAGAGCTATGAAATTGAGCGAGTTTTAATGCACACAAGAAACAAATTTGCGATTATTACTCAATTTAGGATTCGCTTGAAAAACATGCTTCGTGCGATTAGACCAACACTCTTCACTTCGTCTTGTCTGAAATATGAAATTACGGCACTTTATCTCTTTATTTAATATAGCAATTTCGGTTTTCTCATTTCCACCGAAGCAGTCGATAAAATAAACAATCGATTTTCACACAAAACTAATTTCCTTCGAGATGATTGTCTCTAATTGGCTGGCGAAACAACGGTAACAGGCTAAATTTTTTTAGAAATTGTGTTTGAGTCCATTGGTTGTGTACTTTAAGAATCGAAAAAAACCTTTGAAGTCTATTTACCGAGGGAATCCTTAACGAATCCAATTCAAGTAACCCCCTCCCCCAAACGCGAACAGCATTTACTACTTGAGCTACGCTGCTTTCTTACCTTTAAACCACTTAGCGTGATTGTTACAATCCGAGGCAATATTTAGTTGAGCAAATTACCGTTCAGACATGTCATACACTACTTAAAATATGATGTGAGCAGGGTTCTTGAAATACTCGAGGTTGACAAGTGTTACGGTAATTCAGAACATTAAAAGCTGAGGTATGCATTCTAACTATTAATTTTTTATCAAAATGGCCCCTGCACCAATTTTGGTGTAAAGCGCAGGGTAAATGGTTATTGTAAAAGCCTTACCATCAACCACAGAATCACAATTTTTGCAGAAAGTTCGCGTATTTTGGCGCGATGTGCTTTTAAGGTAAGTCTTACGAGGTCAAATCAATTCCCGTGTGGTGAACTGACGAAATTTGCAAGTGGCTCAATTTTCGTGATCAAATAGACTGCCGATAGTCGACAAGTAGCTTTCATGAATATTGAACCAAGTGGAAAACTTTGTCTGTCATGGAAACGACAATATACAATAAAGTGGTGGCAGTAGTCATAGACGGTTGTGGAAAGACGTTGGAAGGATACTCGTATTGCTGGCGCCGCTGTTGATGGTGATAATGACGACTGCGGTCCCTAAGTGCGTGCCGAGTGTTCGACGGCGTCGTCGTATTCGTCGTTCTGGAAGCCTTCGTTTGCGGCGAACTCGTTTTGCATTCGCATCAACTCCTCGAAGTCCTGCTTTTCGCGTCGTTTGCGTTTAATGGTCTTGTAGGTAAAGAGCATGAAGAAGGCCACACAACACGTCACCCCACAGAAGAAGATGACGATGCCGACGGTGCGCTTGGCCTGGTTGCCCGCGTCCTCCCCAGAACCCCACAGACACCCCCCGATGAGGAAGGAGAGGATCGACGCGGAGAAGAGGAGGAACAGTGCTGGCTCACCCTCAAATAGGAGCATTTGCTATGAGTGGGAGAGGCAGAATGGATTGCAACAGAATGGAGTTATGATAAGGCACACACGTGCGCACGCGTGAAGCCCGCACGTACGCACGGCTCCTATCGATTGCTACTGGCGTATCACGCCCCCAAGCTCCGCGCGCATTGGCTACCAATGGTGACACGTGCGCTTTGTGTTGAAGAAATTACCTTTGAGTTAACGTGCTCAAAAGAGTGGAGCATTGACACACATCCCAGTCACCATGGCTTGCAATGATACCATTTCTCTTGACGAGACATCACGTGTTGTTGGTGTAAGGGCCACACATGCCCTCACTTGGTGCGGTGCCGTGGAGTTTGACCCTCGCGGTCAGATTTATGATCGTATCGACACTTTTTAAGCATTCGTCAAGCGTGATTTACTGGCGTGTTGCATCAGACTTGAGCCGTTTGAAATGTGGATTAGCGTTCACAATGAGATCAGTTTTGATTAGATATCATAGGGTTTATTAAAAGCTGTGCTATAGCCGTAATTCGTGATTTTGATTTTCCGTGAAAGCACATAAACACAGAAAGCCCAGTGGTTGTATCTGTGTGCGGACGCTGGCGAAGGTTCATCGAGTGTGACCTTAAAAAGTACGATAACGACTTTTCACAGTAATTTTCCCAAATGCAGCTGTAAATTAAATGTCCTGCATTAGTTCGAGATACAGCTGATTTCATAATTAACTAGGGCGATGCTCCCGCATCGCCGTGCCGACCTTGGGTGTTAGTTCACCGTTAGTGCATTCAAACAAAAACCTGGTAACTCGAATTGACAAGTTCTAAGATTCTCATTGGGTTTGTCAATCAATTATTAATTTCAGCTTTGAAATCTTAAGATTATGTGGTTAGTTCGCTTGCAATTAACGTTGTAGAGTGTTGCAATCTCTCTTGTTACAACGGAGGTTTCAATTACAACGACGAGTCAAAATGCGGATTCTGAATTTGATCACGGAGTGGAGTAAAACAAAGATGTAGGCAGCTGTTTTGATAAACCTTAATTCACAGTGACTTTCACTTCGTCGAATTCACAAAATTGATTACAATTATTGATTTTTTGTAGAATTTAGATACTTGGGCGCAAGTATTTACATCACGAGTCTCCCAATCGATAATACGCACCTATTTTGACGTTGCCCTGAGACACGTAAATCGATAAGAAGCGTATTTATTTTTTGACAAGTCGAATTCTCAAAGTGACGGGAGTTTACGCCACAGCGGCGCAGTGCGTTGAATACTTGTAGGGTGAAACAAGAAGGCATCAAACATATTTTCGATCACGTGTAGATCGTAGCTTCGTATTTTATGCACAACTTGTATTGTCAGTTATGACGTAAACGGTTGCATTAGGGGTTCTGTCTACCATTTTTAAAATGCGAAAACACGTGGCAAAACAGCTTATTACTATCGATTTATAATCTATGCGTTTTATTTAGAATGAATAGGCAAATTCAATTTCCGTAAAAAGTTGGAAGTCAGAGAAATATACATTTGGAGTGGTCTTCCGGGCTCGCACAATAGTTCTTGCTATTGGCGTATAAATGCATTACTGAAAACGTTTAAGTAGCAAATTTTAATAGCACTAAAACACTGAAGTTAGGCCACATGACGGATCAAAGGTACAATCGCAAAGTGCGGTGAAAAGTACATGCAGCGACGCACGTATCTAGTGAAAGTGCATCATTTCAAGTTTAATTTGCTTAGCAATGCTTCAGTTTGACTAGACTCATAAGTTTTTCGAAATTTTCTGTGCCCAAAACGACATCATCTTGAAACACCTGACGTGATTCGATGGGCTCTAGGTCGACAATTTCACCCACTAAACACAGCCAAAAGTTAGACAAATTTAATCTGAAATATGGCTGGAAGAGGCCAGATTTTGTCAACAAAGAGAGCACTGTGGGGTGTCATGACAACGTGGTTTCAGCAGAAAGTAGACAAAATTCGAACAAGCTCGATGGAGTCTTCCAACAAGTCATCAGAAGACTTTGAAGGCTTAAACTCTCTCCAATACCCGTCGTCAATCGATAACCTGCTTCAGATTAATGACGCATCGATCGGCCACCGATCAAAATGACTGTCATTGCAAGTTTGCGTGGAACATCCATGCACTACAAGTTCACGAGGCAACAGCTGATTCAGTGACAAGTTGGTTGTCAGAACTTAAGCATTGCACCTCCACTAATGTCGATTAGAAAGCAAATTTAGCATGTCCTCACGTCATGCAGAATTCGTATTAGCTACCACGCACAATATTCACCAACCGATCGCGAATCTGTACGAAAACACACCACATAATCACAGCTTCCCAGTTGCAAATCCACCTCCACATTTCTCGACCTATCCTGAGACTGCATTCAAGGAAGAGGTAGTCGGAACGAATGCTTGATCCCAAGAAACGACCAATTACGGCTGTCGAAATTGGGTCCAATTAACTGGATGCAGACAATAGATGCGTTCTGCATTCCGCACATCAACAGACAGTGGTAAATGCCAAAGGCGCGATTACCGTTGGCGGGCATGGAGAATTCGATGAGCAAAACGGGATTGAGGCAGTGACGCTAGCACTGCGACACTGCTCTCTACAAGAACCAAACCACTTCGGGCACCTGACCGCCAGTAATATAAACATCTGCTGCATTCAAACCTTCGCAACTGTTTCTGCGCTATTTTGGTTTAGCGTACGGAGGCTGTCTTCAAAAAAAAACGGATAGGCAGCTGGAGGTAACTTGCTGCGCGTTTAATTACCACCTCGCTGCTACAACCAGCGTCAAGACCCAAGACCAAACTGACTCCAGACAGCACTGTCTGACGATCTGAGTTCTCGTCCTGACGTTATAACCTAACGGTCAATACCACCCCGTCCCTACCAAAACTGTCGCCGAAATCCCTGTCCGGAGCAAGTAATCCATGAAACGGTATTCCAACATTTCACAAAAACCCTCACCGCCGTGGCGAAGGCAATTACACAACCACCATGCGTGAAAACGAGCCTGACAATCGTTCGCATCACGTGAACTCGGCACGCCAGGGTTTAAATCAGGGGTGCTACACAGACCAACGCAGCAAAGTTCTCACGCGGGGGGCGGTGGGGGAGGTCGCGTCAGCTCTTCAGTGACACCCCGAGCCACCGGCAGCCAATGAAAACACCGCGTCTCTGATTAGCACGAAATTGCCACCATCAAATCGGACACGAAAGCGATGTTCTAATTGCAATTTACACATATGCTTGAGGGTGTGTGTGTGTGTGATATTGACGACAGACCGAACCCGCAGGATTCCGTTGCAGCGGGCAGGCTGACGCAGCGACCTGTCGTCTAATCGATGAAGAAGATAGTTACAAAACCGAAGAGCGTTTGTGTATGTGCACGGGGGTGGGGTGGGGCGGGGGAGCTAGCTGCTTTGTCCGAGGAGGGGGGAGGGGAAGTAAAACGCGAAACACAGGGGGAACACACACGAGAAAAAGTGTTTGATCCAGGTCAAAGAAGACAAGAAGAACAAAGGCGATTATGTACACGGTGAAGGTTGGCGGCGGTGGTGGTGAAGAGACGGCAGTGACGGATTGAATAGCAGTGGGGGGACGATGCGGAGGCGGAGGTGGTGGAGTCGCTCACGAGCCAACTGTCTCCTGGAAGTGGAAAACAGACAAACACTTCAGAACCAGCTAATCGACGCGGTGTTTAGGAGTGAGTGCGGAAGTTAGCCGAGAGCCGTAAGAGGGGCGTGGAAGCATGTCTTACCGTGGAGTCTTGACGAGTCTCGGGTTTATCGTTCTCCTTTAAAAAATAATTAAGAGGTACAACGCCGGTAAACGGCCCGCTCGCGGCTATAACTCGATCTGTCGCGTGGTGACTACTTACGTGTAAAACGGCCTGCGGAACACTGTCGGAGGGGATGACGTCGGTTTTGGGGGAGGTCAAGGCGGGCGCGGGTTGCGACGCAGCTTGAAGGCGGTGAGCGGAGCTGGAGAGTGGCGTCGACGGCGTGGTGATGGAGGCGCCGAGGACAATCGCGCGACCGCCCAACTGCCAGGTGCCTCGGCTCTGGTGAGCCGGTTGGTTGAAGGTCGTGGTGGCGGGGGCCGCGGTCACCATGGGAACAGCGGCGGCGGTGGAAGGAGTGCGCGGCAGCGAAGACCCCCCTCCAGACTCCAGGAGGCTCTTGAGGAGCTGCGACGACGCGGGCTTCGAGACGGTGGTGGAAGCGGGTCGGTTGCCCGTGGCTGCTGTCGCCGCAGCCGTTGATTGGTGCTTGGGGGAGATCTTGCGGAAGGAGTGATACTTGTGCACAATGGGTCGTCTGGGCGTGGCGGTGGAGGCGGCTGACGTGACGACGGTTGTCGTCGACACTACTGAACGACCTGTGAGCAGACTGTTGGTGGAGGAATCGAACGGTCTTGGCGGTGTGGCAGCTGCAGCAGTCGTTGTCAGTGTGGGAATCACGGGGCGTTTGACTAAAACAGCAAAGCAGTATACAGTAAGTCAGTGCATCCAAAGGCAGCCAATCAAACAGCCCGGATGTCCCGGGCACCCAGATTCTTATTAGCTGTCCATTTTTCGCTCGGCATGAGCCAATAAAGCTGCACTTTTAACGTGCTTTGGCCGGTGTGCGTGTGGAAACATTGCAGCGATTGATCACACGACTAACGACAACTTAGCACATCAACGCCGTTAGTAAATAAAAGTACATCGGGCACAGGTAACCTGGCGACCTCGAACTCGCACGATTCACCGCGTGAGCTCTACTAATCAGCTTAGAAAGACGTCGTTAGAAGCTGCGAGTCTTGTGGTAACGAATTGTGTCAGAAAAAAGAAAGGAGTGAATAGGCAGATTAGTAATCGATGATAGCCATTAAAAATCTGCTCCCCTGTTGGTTTGAAACATCTGCAGTGGAGCGTGACGGTTCACGTCCATAAGATGTGGTTCTGGCGCACGTACCAGGGCCTCAACACATCGTCTAGGAACCAACCATCTTTGGAGTTACAAACGAAGAAATTGAAGGGGGTTTCAACTGACCTGGGGGTTGAGGGAAGCCGGTGGTGGCGACATACTGAAGCATGCCGGGGGGCGGGTGGTTGAATCGACGCTGCTGTTGAAGGAACGCCGGAGGGGGGCCAGACTTGACGGGGTGAGCGACGGCCTTGTGCCCCGCGAGGAGGTGGGCCCCCTGGAGCAGACGGTAGTGCTCGGCGAGCTGTTGGCCAGGCGCATTCCTGACTGGACGCTGAAGGTGCAGCAGGGAGTTGAGTTCGAAGTCCGTGCCGTCGTCATCCCCTCCTCCTGACGCAGACCCACCCACTGCTGGCGGCACTACCACCTCCACTGAGTGCGGAAGCTGTTGAGCTTGGCAAACCGCTCCTGCGGACGGATCTGCGGCTGGGAACTTCGTCTAGAGAACACAACAAACCGTCAAACCAATTTCAACTACCTTCCCAGGGTGGTTGGTTAAAATTTAACACGGCAAATACTGGGTAAAACGACTTAGTTGGGCTAAGTTCAAACTGTCCAACGGGGAGAGAAATCCGCGATTCGATTGGCGGGCTGAAAAGTGCGGACTTTAACGAGAACCGAACGAGTAACAGGAAACAAAACAAACAGACACACACACAGAGAGAGGGGGGGGGCGAGAGGGTGATGGAACAGCAAATGGAACACCGAACGGACCTTTCCAAGAGGCTGCGAAGTATTTGGTGGCATTTGTTGTCGCCTTGTGTGCTGGGGACGGCGGAGTTTGAGTTAGCACTGGTTTTCCGGTCGACAACAAATACCATCTAGTGCACATTAATATATACACACGTGGGCATTACATTATCGAGCAAGTATATCAACGAAAAAGCAATGATACACTGATGTTTATTTACATGCGGTTCATTTAAACGAAGCCATGTTGACTAGAGGAATACAGTTGGGGAAAAAACTAGGAAGGGAGCGAATGAGAATCGAAACGGAGTGGGATAGAGGGACGCTGTGCCTTGGCAATACTTCGATTGCCGATAAAGTGAGTTTGCGGTAGGAATAACTGTGCGCGCTCGCGCGCACGCACACACACATACAGAGCAGTGCTTGAACTCATAATAAACACCGAAGGAGTGTCAGAATGCAAGTCGAAGAGCCGAACTGCCACGTGCACCCCGAAATCCAAGCAGCTCTGAAGTTCGGAGGTAATGTGGGCTGTGACCACCCGTCACACAGCAATTAAGCGATCACGCACACAGCGAGAGATAATAGCAACCCGGAAACATGCTACGCGATGGACAACGTGATTTATTTCAAATGCGACTAGCTTTACTACCAGTGTTTGCATTTTTCTGATCAAACAGATGTCAGATCAAGCGAATACGGTCGGGAAAACAACGCCAGTTGTTTAGGTGGCACTAAAATAACGATTTAAAAGCGCACGACCCCGATAACTTAGTTGTAAATGGATGTGATACTGAGCTATTAGCAGTAGCTGGTATTGCAAGGAACAACTCACGTGACTGGGAGCGGGCAACTTCGGTGCTTGAGACGGCTGGTGCAAGGGCTCGGCAGAAGTTGGCGTCGCGGTGGAAAGCTGCGGCTGGTCATCATGAAGACGCTTCAGGCGCAGAAGCTGGCTGGCACTCATCGAGTTGGCCGGGTTATTCTGGTTGTCCTCCGATGCCGTTGGAA
>UXSR01005669.1:18577-39965 GCA_900604375.1 Mesocestoides corti
GTTGTCGCGTGAGCGAGGACGTCGCACGAACGCCGACGTCGGGCCCACAGCCGTCAGATTTCGCATGCTCAGACGCTGCAGAGGGTGGTGGAATTTCGGACGACTGGGCTCCACACCAACGCCACCGCGGCGACGAGCAGCGACGTAAATCTTCGCCCGACTGAAGTCCATCGTGGAGCTGGGTCGAATAAGCGGTGGAGAGTCGCCAGAGGCACGTTTGCCACGGCTCTCGTTGTCCGAGTGGGTTCCCGAGTAGGCCGGAGGGAGCATGCGAGCCTTTTTAAGAGGCACGACGGAGCCGTAATCGATAGCTGGGTGGAAGGACGCAGAAGCAGGACTGTACTTGCGAACCTGACGCATGGAGACCTCGAGTTTGGGTGCGTATGTCAGGACAATATTGTATTCGGCGTCGTTGTTTGCATTCGTCTTGAGTGCCAGCGACTTTATGAAGAAGCCCGTCTCGTTGAGTCGCTGTGTGAGGATGTTTAAGTCATCTGAGTGCAGCTGTTTAATGTGTATTTCTTCGCCCTCTTGAACGACACTGCAGGTGAGGCCAAGGACAACACGATCGAGCAGAGTGAGTCTACGGTGCGACTCGTGTTTGTGGTGGCTCGAACGTCGGCTATCGCCACCAGCCTCACCGACAGAATCATTGAGGGTTCTGGGCGGTCTGCCTGAGAATCTGTCCCGTTTTTTGCGTTGGTGGGGCACAAATGTTGGATCAGGCGACTTGTAAGCAGACGCCCGGCTGTAATACTTTGCTGCGCCGGAAAAAGCATTTGAGGAATCAGAGGAAGAGCTTCGAGTTCGCGGGGAACAGGCGCTCTCCACTCTTGACGTACGAGTGTTACTACCTAGCGAAGTATTCGATTGGCGTTTTCTCTTGAAGAGAATAGAGTGGGAGCGTTTCTTGGGTTCTGCAGCTGCTTCAGCTGCGAAAGCGCCCTTTTGTGAGAGTTGGTCCAAGGTTAAGTCATCTACCTTACTGGCTAATGGGTTATCTGCTTCAGACGAAGGCACTTCGGAACGAGGCGAACTGGGAAGCTGGCGTTCTCGCTTAACGTCTTCTTCTACCTCCTTTTCCGCTTCATTTCCATAGGCCTCGTCCATTTCATCTTCGTCTGATTCATGACTAGAAGCGGGTTGACGGCGTTTACGGCTCTGAAGCTCAACACGTTGCAGCTTCTTCTCACTAGGACCCCCATAGCAGAATTTCCAGTCAATATGGTGACGTATATCAACAGAACGTCGAGGTCTCGTTGTCATGGGGGTGTGCATAAAAATCGGCTTGGTAGATTCATGTTTTTGACAAGATGACTTCCGGGGACGACCACGCTTAGCTTCAGTCTTTGTTTTCAGCATATACGAAGCCTGCGATTTGGCTTGAGCAAGTTTCTTGGCTGCTGCTTTGGTAGCACGATCCCGAACACGCTTTTCCGTTCGAGAAAATCTTGCGAAACGAACTGGAATTTCGACATTTGGACTGACCATATCTGAAAATCGTCTTGGCCGGGGATTCGGACGAAGTCGGCCAATAGTACCTCTTTTGATTTGCTGATGCTTTTCTTCTCTGCGTTTACGAATGGCCTCCCGCACTCCTGGACGAACAATGTTACCGGCAGCAAGAAAGGCATCTTTTTTATCCAACTCCTCATTTATTATAGCTTGATCAGCAGCCAATTTGTCAAAAAGGTTTTGTAGCTTCGGATCGCCAAACACATACAAAGCGTTTTCCTTTTCCTTTTCAATAAGCTCGCGATGTGGTAATTTTGTTAGCAAAAACTGGCGTTTTGAAGAGAAGACAGTACCAGTAGATCCTATTTCGTCTAGCACTTCCTGGAGAACATCATCGAAAAAGCGAAAGACAGCAGCATGAGCAGATGGAAGCCCGGCTAAGCAGCGAAGCGCAGACTTTCCACTGGGTGGTAATGTGCACTTGACAGATTCTTGCAAATGGGAATTGAAATCACCTGATTTAAGAGGCGATAAACTCTCAGCAGGAGTTGTATTCTCTGAGGTAATCTCTGTTGAATCCAATGGGGGCAAAAGATCACCAGTTTTCGTAGGGGTGGCTACCACCAAAGCCTCTTTATCTGAAGAAGTGCATGTTTTTTCACCAGTTATACTCGAAGCATTTATGACATTTGAAGCGGGCTCAGATAAAGCTGACAGAGTGGACTTGTGGTGAGATTCCAATTTACACACTGAATCAGATGAATTCAAAGATGGAGCTACATCGCTAGTGTGCCTTTTCGATTTTGTGCTTGAAGCATCCACCTCTTTCGAAACTCGCTTCTTGCTCTTTCTTAAAAGACCCAAAGAAGCAACCACAGATTTCGATTTACCTCTATTTCTAGAAATACGGGAATCACAGAAATAAATCGAACTTACCTAGTGAGCATATTCGTTATTTATTGTGCAATTATCTAAAACATTTAAAAAGAAGAAGTAAACACAAGGTATACAAAAACGAAACTCAAACTACCATAGGGGGGACATCATTACACTACACGGAAGTACAAAAAAACTAGGATCTATCACTTTCATTGAAAAAAGCAAATCCAGTGAAAAAACTATCAGAATTAGTTTCAATAAATTATTAAGCATAACATATGAAAAGCTTTCTGTAAAGAAACGTGATTTTTACTCAAATCCGTTAACAGGGAGGGAAAATTATAAATTATAAAGTATCACGAAATTTCGTGGGCGCAGGATCCATAAATTGCCATAAAATGCAAAATCAACTTTTCTTTACGCAAAATATTCCACTGGGTGTAATTTCTTAAGCTGAAAATCGATCATGCATCCAAATTTAAAAGCGAAACTCACACGAACCCTGCGCCTTTAACTCGACCTACCTAGTCTTAAGACCTATTGGCAAAACTGCTAAATATTTGTTAAAAGTGTACGTTAAAACAAATTTTTCAATGACGTTTATTATAAGTTGATTGCAACTAAGGTGCGATTAGTTTCAGGTATGTTAAATGTCATTTTCACTTTTAAAATTTTTTAAATTAAAAGTAATTTAGTTAGATATTAATAAGCAAGAATCAAAGTTTCTTTCAGGGATGGATTTCTCTCGAAAAATTCAAATATTCAAGATATTTTTGATAAGCAGGAAGCACGTACCTGTGGATGCAGGCATTCTTATTAAATATATCGCAAAGTAACGTTTATCTTATTATATGAATACTTAGGACCAAAAATATACTAAATTCCACGTATCTAAATGAATTTTTCTAGATGTACAGACGTACTGCATGTGCGTAACATATTGTCAAGATATATAAATTGTTATCTGAAAAAAATTCTTTTTATGTGCATTGCAGTATTGTCAACTGCAGTGATTGTGTATATTTGTGCCGGTAGCAACAAAATTATTTTTTTATCAAACTGTGAAAAGGAAATTGATTTACTGTCCACATACCTGGACATCCTATTCTCTTTCTGACGATGCATTGCCATAATTACTCACACATTATCAAATTATGACAATCATATTCATAAATTATCGTTAAACTTGAAGATGTTCCTGTGTCCATCAGTCAACCAAATGTTGAATGAATTCTTCTATATTTTTGCTCAATAGCTCTATCTTAGAAATCCGAGCTAAAAAGATACTCTATTAGTAGTGTATTAGTTTATTTGCCCGTTTTTTTTAATATTGTGATGAATAACCGTTAAAAGGAACACAATTTCATACCCGTTGATTTTAGGATTTGAAGTGAATTAAATGCTGCGTGAATTTATAGAATCCATTAAAACATTTAATGTCAATTGCTTGGATTTATTTTAGATGCAAACAATGTTGCAAGCGTGTAAATTGGAAGCAATTACTCTGGCTTTATTCTTCAGTACTAGCGGCAACAAGGTTTTTTGGACATTTATTTCTTATCAATTTTAATTCATTCTGAATCAGGGAGATTAATTGCTGGATTCGGTAAGTTTTTCATTGAATCCGGAAAATTAGCTATATGCTTACATATTATTTAGTATGTTGATAAATGAAATAGGCAACTTTAACTACAGATCTCAATCTTCGAATTTTACATGCTTACATTTTTATAACACCTCCTAACTGGGAATAAGATCTGGGTGGCTTTACTAACCTTAAGTTGGCCTTAGTTCTTTGAGTTTATCGGCTGTTTTCGTTTTGTGATAATTGACACTAAATATGAAATTTATAGGGTAATCTTATAATTTAACAATGACTATCAAAATTTCATATAATTCTTGAAATGCTCGTTTGTCTAACATCAGTTTTGTAAGCCAACGTCTGAAAATTCTCAGTCCAAGAGTAGTGCAAATAGAGGCATTAGGTCGACGATTGTGCAACTAAGATAAGCGAGAATCGAAGTCCAAAAAGATTGTGGGTTAAATCGTAATCTGTTTAGTTAGTGTTAAGGTACCGTAATGAGTTCGATCGTTAAAATTTAGGAATGAAATACCGCAATCGACAGCCCCAAAACTAGGTACCCAAGTGAAAGTATTCCACAACGTAAAAGCCACTTGTGCTTTTTATTTCATTTAATACGATTAAGTACAACTTTTTACCCTCTGATAATCCATTAAACGCGGAAATAATAAATTTACTATATTTTACTGTATAGCACATAATGTAATTAGCTTGAAAATCATCCGTGGCTAAAAGACATAAAAATTCTGACATATCTTGTGCAGGAATATTTTTGAGTTGACCTCAAATATAAATCAATAACTCTGTCTAATATTGAGCTGTCCTTGCAGCCTGCGTCTATAAATTTAAAAATTTATTTATGTAAATGAAAAACCTATTACAGCATTACTTTTTCTAGTTATCAATTTGTAATTTTGTTTCTCACACCAATATAGCTGACAGCAATTGAAACCCTAATGGAATATGCAAAATTATGATATAAGAGTGGATAGATTTTACTAATCATTTACGACACAGCCTGCGATTAGATAGACACGATCACTACATCCGTGACAAAATTACAAGTAAAAACAGCTAAAGAATCAGTAACTCACGTAACATAACCATGGAATTACTAGAAAAAATACAAACTGAATGTTAACCAATAGTATTTAGGTTGGATAACGTCAGAGACTCGAAGGTTGTAAATAACTCCTGCATAGGCAGTGGTGGAATAAACAAACAGCAAAACGTTAATTCTGGATAGATTTAATAGTTGTTATTCTAAACAACAAATAACATGACAATTAGAGGAGTATCTAGTAAATGCTAAACAGGGAATGCATGCAACAAACACAATCGCGTACCGCTATTTGTGACTTTCTATGGTGTCAGAACAAACCAATGCAGTAAAACAAATCGTTATAAGGATATAACATGAAAAAATGTTACAAAGGTTTAAATTACTCACATTCCGCAAAGTGGACGCAGATAGACTAATTACAGGAAGACTGATCAACAGTAATCTAAATATGGGTCACTAATAAAGGTTTACACTGAATGCATTTAAACGCAACCGCTCTCTTTTTGTTTTCTTAAGACAGCGGCTTGAATGAGTTAAACAAAGAGCATGAAAATCGAGCATTTGTGTTCATAGAGTAATACATACCTGGTAAAAGAATTAGCAAAGATTAGCATCCGCTACGATAACCTGCTAATGTTTAAAAAGCTATCTGCTCGATTTTGACTTATGGTAAATTTAACGATCCTAGTTTAACAACCAGCCCGCTTTTCAAACTTTGGCGTTTGTTGGAATGAGTCGGGCATTTTACATCCGTGAGAATTTAAAGATTTATTATTTGAGCAAAACCAATGGAAGTTACATCACATTAGTATAGCAAAATGTAATGGTTTGTCAAATTCATATATTGTGCGTTATTCAGACCATTTTAAACCGCTTTTGAAAGTAGTACCTGATGCATTTCTCTGATGGAAAGGCGCTAGATGCCATAGACCACGGTAGAGTCTTTGATGCAGACACAGGCCTTAAGATTAATAAAGGAATTTCACGAAAAAACCTTTTAGTAAAATTTTTTGTGAGCACAGTTACTTTGGACAAAATGCCTAATGAAACCCTCTAAGGTCGGGTGACTTTGCAGACACGGTCAATTATAGCCAGCTGATGCTATTTTAGCCCGAAGGCAAAATAGAAATTTCGTGGAGACTGTGAAGAGCTCGCAGAGAACCTCATGATTCACAACCACAACTATTTGATGGTAACTACGGTCCTCAAAATGCAAGTCATAAATCAGCATAATTGTACAAATACATTTGCAGTTTAATGAATAATATAAATAAACGTGACCTGTGTATGTCGTGCCATGAAAACTGGACCATTAAGGCTCTACTAGCAGTTCATGATCGTTCAAGAATTTTGTCCTTACGGAGATACCGATTTTTGATCCGCCGATGTGAAAACTAGGACAAATAAGCCATCTGAGGAAATCCTCAAGTCACACTAAATACCCCTGCTAAGGCAAATGTCGTCAACTTGAGGGAAAATTGAAGATGTCTAGCAATCAATATTCGACCATCAAAGTTATCGGAACATTATCATCGCAAAACCGACGTGACACGAAAACTCATTTATCGTAATGGCTGTAAAAAGTTTCAAGAAACATTTCGGATTTACCAAAACCATGAGTGAATTCTAAAGTTGACAAATCAATGTTTTCTTCAAAAAACTGTTTGACTTTGCATGAATAAAAATGGTCACGCTAAGGAACGTCTCAAGCACTCAGGTAAATGATAGCATCAATCAGAACTTTTAGTTCTACACCCAGATAAACCAATTGGAACCTGTGATGTCGTAATATTTCCTTGGTATTAAAAAGTGTGGAATGAAAAAGGACACCCTCGATTATTTTGAAATTCGAATGTATATTCTCTGGTTCTTAGTGTCGGAGCCATGGCCATTACGTCTGATTTTTATGGGTACCACGTCTGCTATGTCAAACGTTTCGTCAGTCAGCATTCAAATCACAGCCTATTTGTATGGGATTCCTTAGGACTGATTCGGTCAGATGCATTATAATTTAAGGAAAATAAACGTCAAAGACAAATGAAAAAGATAAAATTCTTAATCCATGGCATTCAATTCGATTTCCCAAAAGATAAATTGACATTCGATAGTAGACTTGAAATTTTCGTTAAAGAAACGGTAGCTGTAAAAATATTTAGACGTCAAAGTTCTCTCCAGCTTTAAACAATTCTGTATGCGTGTGCTAGCACCTGATATTTGTTACTAAGGCAATGAACTTCAGCAATAAAAATAAAGTTTTACGCATCACAGTAATATTATTTTCCCCGAAAATTGTTTCATGTTTGTTTTAATACTTCATTATTACCCACATGGAAAGCCTTAATTGGCAGACTAAAATGTTGCCATTTTATAATGTCAACAAATACAAAGTATTAAAAAACTGCCTTGTTAATCTTGATGGTAATTTCATTCATACTGATTTATAGGACGGATTGTAACTGGCAAAATATCACTTTAACTCTGTGTCATTTTATCCAAGAGATAAGATTGCATGCTTTAAAATTCCTAAAGGGTATGCAGTAAGCCAAACGTAAAAGGTCTTCTGAGTACTTTGTTTTTTTGCGCATGCTCCAAGCTAGAAAAGGCGTTTGACTTAACAGGATGTTAAGTATAAAATCCCATTTCCAGAAAAGTCTTCAAGGTGTGTGCCTCATGGAGGAAAAAATCATATTCATAGAAATGACAATTTTCAGACAAATTCAAGCATTGGCACATTCAAAATAGTTTTGATTGAAGTAACATTACAATAGCACAGTTTAGATAAAGACCGCATATTGGTTCGTAAAATGAATTCTCTTTTAACCAAAGCTCAGTCAGCACAAATTTCGCGTCTTTTTGAAAAAGGCTTAATTCCATAGACATTAGTTATTAACAAGTGAGCAAAATTACCAATTTATATATTAGGACTTAAAATTAATCCGTTTCTGAAAAAATTTATTAATCGTTATTTAAGTTATTTTTGTGGGTCATGCAAATTATTGATATCAGTGACGTCAATGATATTAATGAATTGTCACGAATAAATTCATCGAAGTAAAATAACAAGCATATTCACTAGAAAAGTGAAATCACATAAAATTAGGTTCTTACAGAGCTTACCTTGCGGTTATGGACATGCTACTCAGTCATTTCAATAGGATTTTCGATGTCAAATGACGATAAAAAGAAGATTTGCTCATCTCCTAATAATCTGTTAACAATCGAAAAATCAAAAACCATTGATGACATTATGTTAATTCTTTTTAATATCGTAAATAAATATGTATGCCACAATTAAAGACCTACAAGATTGTTTAAATTTATCAAAATATTCTAGTTTCTGGAGTTATACTCATTTAAGAGTGCAATTTGAGGGGAATGGATATTCCAGATTTGGAAAAATGTATGGAATGTGCAGCAAAGATCTCTACATCTGTGGAAGAATATGAATTTCTTATAAATCTTTCTAAATGTCTCAATAAAAAATCTGGGGAATCACCAGACAGTGCAGAAGTTAACTTGCTTAAAGATCAGGATTTGCTTGTGATTGAAGCTCTAGCAAAAGAACAGAAGATTATATTATCATCCCAAGCAACATTAGACTGGTACGCGCATAAGCCTGGTATACAATGTAATACACCAACCTTTCGAATTTTCGAAAATTTTCATGTTTTCTTACCTTTATTTAAAGTTGTCTGAAGAGCTGTGTTCAATAGGTTTGACCTCACTTCCAATAGTATTATTTGTTTCTAACAAAGATATCGAAATTTTTAGGTATATCAATTATTACGTTGTGTAGAAAGTAGCAATCAATTGCTGCTTAAATGAATATTTAATTCAGTTAGAATAAGACGTTGTTGTTGTTGTTAACAGAAATAGCCATGCTCAGTCGTTGCGGGCGTTAAGCGTTTTTATTCTTCTGATTTATGTAAATTTTGCCGTAAACCTATTTATCTTTTTACTAAAAATTCTTATTTAATGCATAATTTCAGAATGGGAGAGATTTATATACTTATTATAGCCTTAATTGCTGGAAGGCGTTTACTTTTCATTAACCTGATATGAAATATCATGATTCCTTTGTATAATGGAATGAATTTTTTTCTAAATTCGAATACGTTACGGGGCATCAACAGTCGACGCTTTTGTGGGTCTGTAAGATTCACTATTTTCTTACAACTTGATTTTTCCACCCTTTAACACATTCGCGGATTTTAGCAATTTCCTTTTTTCAGGTTTGTTTTCTATCTATTTTGCCGGCGATACGATCACAACAGTGCCCATCCGCCCAAAACGTCACCCAGCGTTGCAACGATCAATTTCAACAAACCATGGCGTTCTATCTCAACTGAAGAAGAGAAGACATTTTCAGTGCGCATAGGAAGCACTGCCGAATCAATTATATCATGGTATATCTCTTCTAGAATGGCTTCTTCCTGAGCAAATGTAGTTGTAAATCAGTCCTATTTATTTACTTGAGGTTACTGACGCGGCCGATAACTGAGCAAACTCTACGCACATATTCATCTGCTATTCAAATTGGTACGTGGTACATTTTCATACTGTCTTGTACATAGTTATAAATCAGATGATTAATTTAACATCACTTATTGATGCTTTCCACGGACAATATAATATTTTTTCAAAAAAACCCCTGTTTAAAATGTAAATTTTCGTGCAAACTATTATTTTTCTTTAGCATTTTTCCCAATGTGAAAAACATTTACGTGAATTTAATGGTAAAAGAACTCACGAAAGAAAATTAATCAACTAATGATAGCGCTTATATTTTCTAACTGGAGCAGCTTTGAATTGTTAGTTGTGTGTTCACAGCTCAGGGCACCCCAGCACCACGAAAACCCCTAATTTCTCAAGCTTTGCGGTGGTTGGCTCGTCGATTAAAAGAAAGTGACCTTGACTTCTCTGCTGGATCCCCATTGGCCAGAGGTCGAGTCGGGTCCCTGGATGGAATTTCGTTGGCTGGCGACCTTCAACCCATCAACGAAGACGAATGTGACGAAAAAAGGAGCACAGAAACCACCGTGGCAAGCGAAAACGGAGTTGCGGGAACACGGAGTAACGACGATACCCCATTGGACCGTCTGGAAGCCGCTATTGAGGTGATGTCTACTTTTAGACAGGGTCGCCATTCATGGGATTTGGAGTAGCTTTTCGTGTGTCCTCTCTCCTGTGACATGACTTATTTTTTTAAATATCCCTTGTTTTACTAGGTAGTGTAAATGTAAAGAGGCTAACTCAATTACCCGATGTTGGCACACCACAAAATGGCGTTTATTTAAACCGAGAATGTAAGGTGAAGTGTTGTGCTGATGCAGCAAGTGGTGACGTTCTGGTTGCGCATTTCCACGTCATTACAAATTGTTGTCTTTCGATCTGATGCTCGCCAACAATTCTGCCAATGTCTTATGTCAAAAGACCACCGCTAATGATGCTATCTTCACAGAGGACGTATCATCCATTGTCCTTGGACGCAAATCACAGATGTGTGGAGTACAGGTGTGCAAATAGTGCTGGTAAAACCACTGTCGATTTTTCAAATGGATTTAGCGTCAAATTGGTGAATCGGTGCCAATACCAACGCCCTCCCTACATCATCATCACACAACAACTTGTACACTGACAGGTGGAGTAGATTAAAAAGGAAGCCAATTTTGTCAATTAGAGTCTGCGCTGTCAATTTAATCCGAAGTACATCGGCACTTGTTAATGCTTAATCCCATAAATAATGAATTTATTCCACGTCACAAACGGATCATAAAATTAGACTATTAAAATGGTAATTATCGACAAGTGAGCCTGGCACTTTTGTACAGATTTTTGTATTTTGTTCAATTAATCAAATTCCATGGTACTTATTTTGCCACCATAAATGGCCAATCACGTGAGATAAACGGGCGTGGCTCCGTGCGAACGCGAGCCAATGAAATCGACTGCTGCTGCTGATGCTCTCGCCTTCCTCGACCTCTAACGAGACTTTTTTCACTGTGCATTGCCTCTTTCTTTATGTATGCAGGAACTCATCTTGGTGTGCATAAGCGATCCCTCGGAGGAGATAAGGCAACTGGCCCATAAACGTCTTCAAACCTACTTTAAAGGCCTTCCGCTTCAATTGGGGGCTTTCTTTTGCTACCGTTGGACCGAGGTAAGTGTCCCTGCCAAGGTCGCTCTCTGATTCGCTGCCGAGAGTTTGGCGGTTGATTTGAGTGTGGATTCATTTAAACTGTCTACTTCCTGTTACGTTTTGTTACTCATCGAAATGCCCGGGGCATAAATTGTTTTGGAAGCGTTACTAGCAACTGTGACCTTGATGATTTAAGTACACTGTCTACTAAAGTGCTCGGTTGGACCCGGAATCTGGTCAAAAGTGCGAGCAATGCCTATCTGTGACCCCTATCTGGTTGTCATCGCCGTGCACTTTTGAGCATACTAGAACGCACTTATTTCAGGTGAACATAACGATAATTATGTTTAGATAAAAGCACTTGACCTTGAAGGCAAAATCGTTGTTTAAGTGAACAGGTAGCGCGTAGCGAATAACAAATGTTGCGGTGACGTTCCTTTAATCTTTATCCTGAACAAATTCGGATGCGTCTGAGCACGTGAAAATCATGTCCAATTGCTGTTAGCTTACGACGATTTTAAAGAGAACGCAGTTGCCGCAAGTCGTTAGACAGCACCTCTAGCCAGTAAAACCAGTTATTTTTGTGTGGAAGTCTCGTTTTAACAATAAACAAACTCCCTCGTCTAGTTCGCTTCGCATTCAATGGTCTAAATCTTTCACCCTTCCGAAAATTGCTATAATCGGTGGATATTTCATGTATTTCTGTTTGTCCTTAATACTTTCACGACAAGGTAACGAATTGGTCTTTTAGATTTATCGTCAAACACCGCCAATTTATTGGACTCGGCAAGAAGGTTTACTAAAGCGTAAGTTATAACCTCATAGATTAACCTATCTTAGTGAACACGTCATAACGAATCACGAAATCCTTTCTTTCTCGCCAAATCCCACCGAATTCACCTTGTGCGCTGGTTAAGGATTAGTTCAGACTGACCAAATTATCTCCTGGATTAACCGCGATATTATCTACGTTCCAGTTATCCAGTTGTTTGTGGACGATCTGCGCGCCCACTCGAATGAGACAGCGCAAGAGGAGAAGCCCAACTCACAGCTCTTCAAACAACGCCTCTCCATGGCCTTCAGCACAGCTTTAAACAAGCGCCCCTCTGCTGAGGACGTTTCTCGCACCAATGAGAATCCAAATGCCCCATTAACTGTAAATTGGTCTAATGTTTAAATGCACCACTAGTAGACCGGGGGACATTTGATTTGGCCAAAGTTGAAGGTCGCTCCACATAACACGGGGGATTTAAACAAGGTGAAATTAATTATTTGGATTCGTGAGTCGTGGTTTGATGTCAGTTTGCAATATTTACACCCGCCAATCTATCCTTCTAGACGTTTAATGTGCCATGAAGTTTAATCTGATCCTGTCTCTCCGGTTTGCACCAGAGGTTCCAAAAAAGCACCAAAGTGTACCTCTTTCTTCCAATTCGTGTGACAACGAGGAATGTTGTGTTCGGTGGCTTCCATAACTTATAAGAAGGAAAGGTGGCAGGGATCTTCATCCATGAAAGCATGAGTAACAACAATTTCTGACACCCTGTCCACCTGATTCCAAAGTGTAGTTCATGACTATCACGCAGGCTATTGGTGTTTCCTGGAGCATATCCATGGATAGGTCTTTCAAACACCAATTCAAATGTGAGTCTAGAGTTGAAGATCCTTCCACACTTTTCCGATGATTGTTCATGAATGAACTGGAGTGTCAGCTAGATGTTGACGCTTCGTGCAGTGAACTTTACCACATTGCCCCCCCCCCCCCCAACACGTCAAAACGATCCCATCGTTGTTTGTTGGACGCACAAATGTGATTGGTGCGGGTTGCATGGAAACTCTTAATTGACCTGTCACCTGTGGATTTAATTGGTGCATTAATTTGTTCTCTCGGAGACGCCCTGTCTAGACGATCTTGCACTCACGTTGTGTGAGGTGCGTTCTGGGCACATCAGCACTCACTACTTACCGTTTCACCTCTTTTAAACAACATCGTCATTACTGTAGAGTCGAGAACAACGTACTTCGGGCACAAGAATTCCACGTTCCGCTGAACTATCGTGCGCTCATTCGGTGCCAGCTACGGTTTATGCGTTTTTTTTGCCAAAGTCAACAACTAGTAATCTTTTATCTCCGCTCTGCAACTAAATTAACGCTGAATTATTGTTTTTGTTAATTTTACGGCATTCAGTGGGCAACGTCATGGTTACAACTTGTTGCCTTACCTGTCACGTTTGAATAGCAAGAATGCTGCAATCAGTGGTCACATGGAACGTGAGACCATGCGTGAGAAAAAACACGTGAAATTTTTGCGAATGGTTTTTGCCATTTTCTATCAAAATGGAAAACGCGACCAATTAATGCCGTGTCAAAAATTTCACCTTTTCCAATTAGGTGTCATTTGAAGCGCGCGGCTGTGTTTAGGGTGCGAAATTTGGCAAACTAGGAAACCGGTGGAAATAATTGCGCCACCCCAGCAAGTTGTTGCCAGATTGTGCAAAGCGTTTAGCGTAAGCGCATGTGAGTACAACTCACGATCCTGGAGTTTGGCATTTGACGCTGAAGGCATTCGCCTACGCACGTTGGATGAAGCCAACATGATCCTAGCAATGTTGACACGCGTCAGGATCGCGTAACCAGCACGTTTGATGCTGAGGCTTCAAAACGACTTCTAATCTAAGCTTTCTTTTGTAGCCAGCTGAAGAGGAGAATCTGAAGAGGGCTTTGCTGCCGAAGGTGCGGAGCCTTACCCTGAGTATGCTTTCCAATCATCGAATCCCAATTCGCCAGATTGCAGTGTCCATCTACTCAACCTGTGTCTCATTTATGCATCCTGAAGTGAGTTGATTGAACTTGTTACGTTCAGAGGTCGACCAAGAATCAAACACGACTCAAGGCATGAGGACCGAGTTCCACGTGGTGCCTAGGGTCACTTAGCTACCGACTGAAACCGTTAGCACATCCAAACTGAGAACGACCAATAAGATGGTGCGAGGTCAATATGAATGCGAGAAATGGTGGGTATGGACGATTCAAAATTAGAAAAACATGTTTAATACCAACAATTGTAGCATTGTTTTTATTCACCTATCGGTTTAGTGCCTCTAGGTTTGCCTAATCATTTCTTTTAGAATCAGGCAAAAATTTTGGAAAACGCTGTCCGAACCCTGGATGGCGACATCTCCTCGCGCATGGAGGAAATCGTAAACGCAAGTTGCCATGTCATTATACCCTTTTAAAGACAGACGTTTGATTGCGTGGCAAATTTAGTATAAATGTTGTTAATGATACATTTTAGAATTCAGCGAATATGCAGCCGAAATTGAGTCAATATTTGCTAGAAAGTTTGACAGCCGTCGGCGCGAAGATTACCACGGTAAGTGCGAAAATTGGCAACTTATTCACACCTCGAATTTCCGTCCCCCAATAGAAATCCCTCAAGTCAGTCTATTAGCCAATATTAATGAAGTGGATTATTGGAATATGATCGATTGGTTGTCCCCGATACCTGAACGAACCAATGAGCTCAGTTAAACGCAGACAAAATCCTTAGCTGAAATGTCAAACAGGATGATGTCAGTTTTGCAAAATTAATCAGATGGAGTTTGCTTTTCCGTCAAAGTGTTCTCACGGTATTTCACTAAGACGAGAAAGCAAGGGTAACAATAGCCAGTTTACTTTGATGTTAAGCTGGCTGCCATCGGAACGAATGACTCAGCCAAAGAATTTGGGCGTTCACGCTGTAGATACACAAGCAAGCAAGTAGCTCTGAGTACATTTCGAATTTGGCGGCAGTGAAGTCAAGGTCATGTAAGTGTCAGCAAAGGCTCGCTTAGAGAACCACACCAAGTTTTCTCCGCGAAGGAGTACCACTCTTCGCGGGATGTTCACGTGACCAACTGACATTTCCCATGTTTTCTCATGCTTGTAAGTTTTGTTTATCACTTGAGTGAGTGTGTGTGTGTGTTGTTTGAAATCCCACACAATTCCTGCTTTCATCTCCGAGTGATTTGAAGACGCAAACAAGGCTAAAAATAAATCTGTCTGCCCGATCGCATAACCTCGTAAACAACGCGAAGGAGTTGTCACTGTTTAAATTGGTCTCGCGACATTACTTGCAGTTTTGCAAAATCGGGCATAAATATTTGATGTCCCTAAGTTCAAGATTGTCTCAACAGAACGTCTTTGAGTATAGGTTAAATGCATAAATGAAATCCACACGGCTACGAATGCCAATGTAGCGTTAGTCCGAACCGTTGGATGACGTCGTCTTGATGTGGAAAGAACGATAAGGCATAGAGACAAGGTTGTAAGGTCCACAGCACGAAGCTGAAGCTCAATTTCATCCACGAACATTCAATTGACTTATGTGAAGGGGCCTTCAAACGCGGTAGGCTTGTATTCTTCCCTGGCATGGAAATACCAGGGTGTTTGGCATGAAAGTAAACGCTGATGTTTGTTACTGCATAATCGCTGTGGCATGCTATCATGTAGTTAGGCGGTTCCTCAGACTACACTTCCTTTCTAGATATCAGCAAAAGCAAACTGTCAGGTGAACTGGCTACACGTTGTGACGCTTTGCGAGACCCTTCTAAGTCATCCATCGCCGCGCGTTCGCGATGCGTCCACAGACTTCCTCGTTGCGATTCGTAAGTCCACGCAATTTGTGACGTTGACTTTCCGTAGAAGCCACTAACGCCACACTTCCGGACCACAAATAACCCCCAATATATAGAAAACTATCATTTTGTTTTAATTTGCCTTCATATTTGCCAGACTTGAGGTTACAGTACCTGTGACAGCCAGCTCAGGTACTCATTGTTCAATCAGCGTCCTGACTTATGTTTTGGGGAGCTGGTTTAAGTGGATGTGACTGCCAAGATGGTGGGCTGAGATGTTGAAATTGAAATCGATATCTTGTAGTCAAATGGGGGAGAACATTTCTTGGTCCGTTCATGATGCATCTTTAATCTCCACGCCAGCCTATTAGGCACGCGTACCTTTAAAGGAGAGCCAATCAGAAGCAACCCTATTAATGGACAATCGAATCCCATGAGTGAATTTCCGTGTCTGCTGCAAATAACACCTTGTGTTGTAAATAATTGCAGTCCTTCGACACAAGAACTCACCTGTCATGGCTCGCGCCATTGTGACGGTTGTGGCGCAGGCCTGGTCCTCACGACAGGATCTTCTCTTCAAACCACTCAAACACCTGCCGAAGTTGCCTGAATTGAGTCCCGATTACGAAGGTAATGCTTTCCCACGAACTCCTCTCAGCCCCTCAAAATGGAAGTTGACTCATGACTCGTTGACCTTGTAGACGCTGCAAAGGAATGCAAGAGTGCTTGGCGTTCTGGTCATCTTCTGGCATTCCTCAAGATCTGCGGAAGCCTCTTGAACGAGTACCACCAGAAGCCATCCACTTCGTGTAAGCAGCATTCTTCGGTGATGTTCACAAATACACTGCACCCCAGCCATGCCTCGATCAGCATTGTAATCATCATGCATCAACGTACACAAACTGTGCTAGCCAATAGCCGGTCGAAGGTGCTTGTTTAAACCAGTTAAGGAGATGGAATTAAGTTTCTGGTGTTACCAAGTGTACAGATTAAAGCTGAGTTTAAGGCATCCACTTATTTTAGTTGTTGATAAGATGAACCAATCACCAAACCGTGTCACAACTGTCAACTAGTCTTTTTTGGTCATGTGATCCAGTTTGTAGTGCCTGTTAACAGTTAAACTCCACACAATAACACACAAGTTACATTCATGCGTGATTTCTTGGTAGCAGGAAATGTGTCACGCTAGGGCCGAAGCTCGTGCATGATTCCCAAACGGCCGACTCTAAATACACTCCCACTTTTTTTCAGTGCGTCCAAGAAAGTCGATTTTCCAGCCACTGCTTGATCCGTTTGTCAATGCTTCTGGCAGGAAGTTCTCGATAGCAGGACAGGTACTTAAATCTGCTTGATTGCTCTGCTTTTGTCTGATGGACTAAGTAAATTGCTTCATCTAAGCCCTCAACCCTGGCTAGGTTTTACCGATTTTTCCTCTTTGATAGAAACAACTCAACGGGCTCCTATCTCTAGGCGGCAGCAGGTTGGTTTTTTTTATGGATTGAACACATTAACCTTACTTATTCATCTGATTAACAAAATCTCACACGCTTTTTGCGTGTTCAGATCAGCTGATCTCAACGACTCAACTGCGCTTATTACGCGCATAAAGCATCTGGAAGCCACAGAGGTACGGAAATCCCATTTTATTGCTCATATTGCATATCATTCGCATTCGCCACCTCAACCTCCACGTTTTGTACATCAATTTTCGATAGATTTGTTTGCTTCGTTTGAAATAGCGTCAACTGAGTGTCTATTAAGTTAAACAACTCCTCTGAATGGACTCACGCTGATTCGATTTCTGCATTCTTCCCATTGCCAGCTGCAACAGGTAGTGTGGAACGTCAAGTCTGCGACATTTTTAGCAGGTAAGATCTTTGTTTCCGAGCAAAAGACATCCTCATGTCCCTTTAGAAAGCAAACATAGGAACTCTAGGACAAAGAGCTCGCCAGGAGTCCTTCTGGGTGCTCTGAGCGAGCTGGGCCTCCGTGGAGGCCCCACAGCTTCCAAGTCCTTTTCGTCCACCGCCTGCTTCCCCAACTCGGCCTGCAACAGTGGCTATGGATTTCGGACGTGTTTGACAATTGCGCTTCATGCTGCTGTCGAGTGCACCTGTGACCCCAGTTCTGAGATCAGACACCTGGCAGTTCAGGTCAGCGACAAGTTTCTTGTTGACATTGATGCAGGGCTAGCAAGTAGTTTTACTTGAAGGTAGATTTAAATCATTATTCTAGGCCTGCTCCTCTCGTTTGTTGCTTGTAAAGATGTTCAGTTATTGTTAAGTTCCGTACCTCCAATTAATTGACTGTCCATTTTCCTGATTGGTCAAAAACGCTTCACTATTCTGATTGGCTGTCATGGGCGCAACAAGCGATTGGGGCTTTGGGTTGCACCTGTTCTCAGGCTGATTATAGGGGCCATCAGAATTGCTAATATCGGAAATCTTTATTGTCTAGACGCTGTCACAGGTTGGTCAGGTGATTGGCCTGTTCGACCACACCCTCCTGGTGAATATTATGATTACCCACATGAGTTTTGAGCCCACACTTCTCACCTTCGGCTGTCTCGAGATTCTACTGAATATTCTCACCAACTTGAAGACAGGCAAGGTTAGTTTGATAGATTGGGTTAATAAAAAATATTTGGTTAAATTTGATTAGTTCACCTGTGTCCTCTCTCCCGTCGTCTGAGAGTCTAATCAGTAAGCGGAATCGTCGGTGGATTTTACTTTTAGCCTGCATTGGAAAGACATTACGTGTAATTTCCGTTGTAAGCGTTAGTTTAAAGTCGATTTTAGCATAGGGTGAATAAAACCATCACTGGAGAAGCCGCCGAAAACTATCATAGATGAGACCATGCAACACCAGATGCTGGTGAAATCTAACACAGAATGTTGTGAATCGTGTTTATTCACACCCCTTAATCCGGTCGCTGCACCTCCGACACAGGGTTCCCCTTTTTCGCAGCATGTCGCCAGCCGCGCGGATCCTCAACTCCCCCTTAATTAACACGAACACTTATCCTGGGTTATCCCCGCACCTAGGTCTCGATGTTAGCGAATCTATGACTCACACATTTGAGGTATAAATACACACGCGCAAACCTCACACACGACACAACGACACCAACGTGGTTGAGCTGTGAAGTTAACGGTTGTGGCCACGTCGTCCTCCCCTATCTTTTTCTTCATCGCGGGTATTAGGGAAACGTAATCGGGCCAGGGTTAATTCCGTGGCCCCTGCGTGGTTCAAGACCACATACTGGGGTCCGCAACAAAATCATGATGTCAATTGATGTGATTACAGCGGTATCGTGTGCTTTGAGGTGGTCAACCTTAGACATCCTTCAAGCGAAAGGATGTTCGACTTATCGAGATTACACTCTTCAGAACTAAAATCTCATTGGTGGAGAATTCCTGAGAAGGTCGTCTACGATGACGAAAGCAGTTCGCTTTATGGTGGAGAAGAACAAACGTGCTTGTGGACACCAGGGACAATTTGTTAAAGAAATGGATGTTATTCCAACCGCAGAATCGATGGATAACTCACATCATCACCATGAAATTCCTGAATCGAACGTATAAGTCTCCGTTGAACTCAATGAAATCTGGTGTCCAGTTTTGCACATTGAAAATCTTTAACCTTCGTGAATACTGTTTCGAACAACCTATAATTCAATAAGATGGTGCATAGCACTGGCCACGAAAGTTCCTGGACGGCTCTTGATAGGGACAAATGAGATTCTATGGTCAATTTCTGTGTTTTTGATTTCTTAAAGATCGAAGACTCAAGTCAAGAGGATGTGTCCGTCAAAAGCGCCAAGCCGGTCAACCTCCTTCCAGGCAACTTGCTTCAGGGACTTCTGAACGTTGAGCGTTCCCGCGTGTGGCTGCGCACTTGCGAGCACTACATCTCCTCGCGAGACGTGTTCGACGCGGTGACGCTGGATGCCGTGCAGATTGTGATGTGCGCGCTCACCTCTGTCCATCAGCTTGGTCCGCTGACCGTGAAGTTGTCTCGGGCGAAGATTTCGACAGTGAGTGAGGAAGTGGACCAGGGCTTCGAAGACGCCTCGGATTTTGAAGTCGACGGTCAGTTAGACCTCGATGCTGACGCCCTGGTAAGGAATCCGTCTTAAGGGTTTCGCAAACAACACACATGAAATCCTAATCCGTGTTTTTGTACAGGTCGATGCAGTTGGCAGCCTGGTTTCGGTGATTCAGCGACTGACAGCTATAGTTAAGACCGCGATTAGTCCACGAGGCAAAAGTTTGCCGGAAATCGGATGGCTTTCAGAATCACCCACGAGGCAAGTTGACGATTGGTTGTTTAACGTTGCCTATCTGTCACGAATGTGTGTCACTAACCAATGGTGTTGCTTTCTCGTTTTGTGTCTTCAGACTACGCAGACGCTCCGATGGCTCAATTTACATGGCCCCAGTGGATGAAATGTCGCTGGAATTCACATACCTCGTCTTGCGACGCATCGAGATCCCTCTACAGGCCTACGTCTGCGGGTCCTCCCAAGTCCTCTCTTGCACCCCACGTCATCTCCTTCCGATCAATATCGAGGTTGTGGGAGTGGCCTTGTCCAAGCTCGTTACGCCATTGGCTACTTTCGCCTTTGAGATGTTCATGCCGGAGTTGATGAAGACGCGACGAGAAAGCAATGTGGCCTTCTCCACCTACACCAGCACCCTCAAGGAGAAAAGCATGATGTCCATCTTAAACATGTACACACTTTGATTGGCTGCACTTCGCTGTAGCATTTCCACCAATACAACTGATTTGTGCGCTTAGGCATTTACGCCTCCAGCAGGATCAAGCTGTAGATAATTTACTTCAATTTAATAATGTGGCAGTGACGTAAAGTGTGTTTTATTTGTGCCAGTCAAATCCGATTACAATAAAAACGCGTTTATGTGGCTTTAAAACGTCTATACCACCTCTTCGGTTTTTTAGCCTTGGAATAATTTCGCAGTGCTTGCCCAAGACCGCTGTTCTCGACTTCAACACAGACCAAGTGCTCGATTCATCCGGACACTCAAGCAATTTCTCGTCCACCTCGTCAGCTATGAGCAGAAATCTGTGCTCAACTATGACCAGCAAGCTGGAGGTGCAGATCATGGCGACGGCACAAATGCAGGCCACTTGCGACAAATTCACCGAGGTTGTCACGGATATCTTCAATTTTGCCGTAAGTACAAGATTCTTCCGCAGAATTGCGCGTCACGATTTATTGGTCAAGTTGACAAGGCGACGAATTTGATTGGCTGGCTGCGCTCTTGGGTGATGATTGGTGGCTTTTGACACCATGTAGTACACGGTCAAGGGGATTGTGGGCCTTGATACAAAGATTTTTATACTTAGTAGTATGCAAAATGCGTTCTAACGTGGTCCATCTGGAGAAGTCCTGTGAGTCTGGTAGTTATGGCGAAGTCTTCTTCAGCCCCCATTCAGGAATTGCGGACTCCACTCACCTTAACCTTTCATCGCGGTTTGTTGCGGGCCCCAGTATGTGGTCTTGAACCACGCGGGGGCCACGGAATTAACCCTGGCCCGATTACGTTTCCATAATACCCGCGATGAAGAAAAAGATAGGGGAGGACGACGTGGCCACAACCGTTAACTTCACAGCTCAACCACGTTGGTGT